>JABUQX010046374.1:0-42500 GCA_015478945.1 Trachelipus rathkii
AGAGAGAGGATATATATATATATATATTTATATATATTATATATATATATATTATAATATATATATAATATATATATTATATATATATATATATATATTATATGCCTTCTCCTATTTTAATGGGACCTACCATGAAGTACCATCATAATTTGAGAGAATTGTATATAATTTCATTTTATGTAAATTTTAATCAAGCACTTGTTATAGTAGAAGTGAACGCGGAACTGTTTTCAAAATAAAATTCTAAAATTTGTAAACACAGATAAAAAAAAAAAAAAATAACCTTAGGGATTTAAGAAAAATTCTAACTTTACTTTTTTATTAGTTCCGTATGTGACAAATCGAAAACAAACAATACTTAAGTTTATAAGCTCAACTTGACAAAACGAAAATGACTTAAAGAATTACAAAAAAAATAAAAATAAAATAAAATAACGTTGTTAGCAACAGAGTGACATTGGTAAACTAAATTTTATAACTGACCGTTTATTTTCTTTTTAATTTGCTTATTTATTTTAATACCGCTATCAAATTATCAATATAAGTTTTATATATATAAATTTACCATTAGTTCTTTTGAATATATTTTTTGTTTTGTTTTATTTTATTGTTATTATAATTGGTTTAACTATTGCCATATACTTTTTTTTAAAACAATTTTTATTACTTCTTTTTGTTACTTTACTTTTCCTGGAGACGAAAGAAATTGGTATTCAAATTGCCATTGAAAATTATTAAGAAATATTGAATATTAAATGGGTGAAATTATTAATTTATTTATTTAATATCCAAGCTATTTATTTAGTTATTTATTTGCTTATTCATTTATTAATTTTTTGAGGAATATATTATGTTACAAAGTTACTCACTTGGATTTATTTTAGCTATTATTATTATTTATTATTATTATTATTATTATTATTATTATTATTATTATTATTATTATTATTATTATTATTATTATTATTATTATTATTATTATTACTGTCATTATTATTAGAATATTATATTTTAATGTAATGAAACAGTGCATATATTATTTATTATACATTTAATTAATTAATTAACTACTACTACTTTATCGTAAACTTTATATATATATATATATATATATATATATATATATATATATATATATATATATATATATATATATATATATATATATATATATATATATATATATATATATATATATATTAAGGTGTACAGGAATTTCTTATTTAAATCCGGCCCCGGTTCCTGCCAGAAGAGAAATTTATTTCCTTTCTGATAAATACCTTAAAATCTAGAGTGAAATTGTAAAAAAAAAAAAAATTCTAACTATCAATATCGATGTTAACACGTAATATTTCCTTGAATAAATATTTTTACAACTACTACCATCATTCACTCTGTAGTACACGCAATTTAAGTTAAATATTTACTAAACAAATACTGTTTATAATATCCAACCACAGATGTCAACATCCAATAAAGTCAAGCATGCAATATTTAATATATATATATATATATATATATATAATATATATAGTATATATATATATTAAATATATATATATATATTATATATTTATATATATATATATATATACATACTACAGACGTCAACATCTAGTATATATATATATATATATATATAATATATATATTTCTTTATTTGACGATACACCCACTGTTTAAATGAATAATAATAATAAAAAAAAAAGAACAACATTGCATGTAAAGAGAAAGAATGTGAAGTGTGTTTCAGACTTTACCAGCAGTAGATTACATGAACAAAGAGCGTAGCGGTTACGTCTCGGGTTTCAAAGTTGGTCATAAAAAGAATGAAACTAGTTGGAAAGACGAGCCTCAAGAGGAGGAAGTATGCGACAAGAGAGTTATGGAGAGCAGCATTTATTGTAATGGCAAATAGTTTAAGGAGAGTGAAGCAAGAGTTTGCTCTTCAGAGAGAGATTAGAGAGAATCAGTGCGAAGGGAAGAGTTGATAAGTAGAAATACCTCACATTCCACTCTTTCATGGAGGTCTGTATGAGTGGAAACACCCCAGATGAGTTCTAACGAGGAAGAACGACGCCCTCTTAAAGAAGAGCAAACAACTGGAGTGGCGTAAGGAAACTTTAAAGGTGCCTCAGAACACCCAAATTCCTTTGAAGTTTCCTTAATGAGAGAAGAAATTGAATCTTCCCAAAAAAGATTATGTGAAAAGGAAATATGAAGAACAGAAGAAGGTTTGAGTTATGGTTTTTTCAATGAAGATATTGTATTTATTTGAATATTATGTCGACTAGAACGATGAAGGAACTAACTTTTTTGAGGCACTGACAACAGTAATGTTTTTTTTCTGCTGCCCAATTAAAAATACGAGAAAGGAAGGGGGTAAGATGCTCCAAGGTCACACTCGTACCATCAGTTATGTGCCATTTTTGTGGGACGCCTTTCATAAATGAAAATAGTAATGAAGAGTGGTGTCGTCGGTATAAGACTAAATAAGTGTTCAAGTTGAGTTAATGACATTGAACATTAATTAAAAAAAAGAGTAAAGGAAAAAAAACCATTAAGGATTGGACGGTTGGACAGAACAAAGAAGTGCTCCACTACTTATAGATTTAAAGGATGAAAGGCGACCGTCTCTAACACTATATATATATTATATTATATATATATATATATATATATATTACATATATATATAGCTATTATAAATATATATATATATATATATATTATTTATTATATATTATATATTATATATATATATATATATAATATATAATATTATAATTTCGAAGTTTTTGTGGATGCTGTTACGAAGTGTCATCTTGTTCTAAATATAGTATTTTATTATCAGGTCGAACCTCGAAATTCGATTCGGAATCAGAAAAGCGAATAATCCATGTAAAAAATCACTTTCCATATTAGCATTAAATTATTTCATTTTGGCGAATATGTCTTCAAAACAAATAAAATTTTTTCCGTTTATATATATATATATATTATATATATATATATATATATATATATATATATATATATATATATATATATATATTATATATATTATTATATAATATATTATATATTATATATTATATATATATATATAACCAGTTGTGAACGTTGACGAGTGAAGTGGAAGTGATTTTTGATTGGGTAGTTACGCATAATATATATATATATATATATATATATATATATATTATATCTAATATATATTTATTAATATATATAATATATATATATATATATATATACTATATTCTTATATTATATATATATATATGTTTTAAGCAGCTTTTGGAAAAATCCAAAATTTTTGACAGTACCTCCTACGCATATATATATAATATATATATATAAATATATATAATATAGATATATAATTATATAATATATATAATTATATTATATATATATTATATATATATATATATTATAATATATATAATTATATATATATATATATATATATATATAATAAATGTGTTCATGCAGGCGCCGTGCATGCGCTGTTTATAGTTATTCAATGTTGACTTGAACATTTTACATATTGTTCTGCATTTGAAGGGCTTAACCTGCTCTGAGACCTTGATTCTAACGTATCATTTTTTTAATTATAAGCGACTCAATGTATTTGGAAAGGTCAATGAAATATATATAATATATATTATATATATAATATATATATAATATATAATATATATATATATATATATAATTATATTATATATATATATATTATATATTATATATATATATTATAATAATTATAATATTATAATTATATATAAAATTGGTATGTGTATGAATCTTATGTGTTCTAATCGATAGCAATTGGCGTGCGCGAAGAGGTGACCTTGGCGCTTCTGACCTGCCTTCCTTACCTGCCCTTTCCCTCTGCTCTCTCTGTCTCTCTTTCTCATGGTTTTGTAGTTCTTCCATTCTTATTACATTATCTCTTCTCTCTCTCTCTCTCTCTTCGTCTCTCATCTCTCTCTCTCTCTCTCTCTCTCTCCTCTCGGTCCTCTTCCCACGGTTTTCTGCTCATATTTAATCCTTAACTTTCTTTCACCTCTCTCTCCTCATAATATATATACAATATATATATATAATATATATATATATATTATATATATATATTATATTTATATTAATATATATATATATATATATATTATATCTCTGTATAAATACTGTTATCAGCAACATAATAAAATTATAATATTAATAAATTTAATCATTATTATATTATTATTATTATTATTAATTATTATTATTATAATTTATTATTATTATATTCGCATCACATTATCAATTATTGTCTTTTTAAAAACTCTAGAACGAATATTATATATAGTATATATATATAACAGTATATATTTATTATATATTATATATATATATTTATTATATATATATATATAATATATATATATATATATATATATATATATAATATATTATACTATTATATATATAATAATAATGCGCAATATCCTTATAACAGTAACACGTAAAAATGATTGAAATTTTGATAAAAAAAAAAAAAAAAAAAATTCTAAAAAAGAAAACATAAAGCTGCGGTAATTTTGGGTTTTTCCTTGAGGTCTGGACAAGGGAACGTTTGTCAAATAAAGCATGCAAGCAGTTACCTTTATTGCTTTTAATTAAGTACTCTTTTATATTCTCGTCACCCCCCCCCCCCTTCCTTTATAATAAAAATTGTTTGACGTATTCGTCTGCGTCATTAAAAGCAATTATATTATATTTCGTAATTATATATATATATATATATATTATATATTTATTTCTTTATATATTTTATAGTTTGTATATCTGATATATATCTGTATATATTTATATTATATATATATATATATAAATATTATAATTTTTTTCTTTATATCTATTATAGTTTGAAAATATTTGTAATTTTCGTATATCATGATTCTTGATATTAATTTTAAATGCTTATCATGACGTCATGACTTGATATGATTCGTTGACGCGTTTTAATTGTAAATATATTATTAGTGATGACGTCATACTAACGGGGAGGGATTGTAATATCCAAAAAAAAAATATATGATATTTAATATTTTTAAAATTATTTTTACATTACCATTTCTAAATTGGGTTTATAATCAAAGCTTTAATTTTCTTTATTTTTTTCGGCGATTAGGTGACTTTTTAAATGCAATTTCAAAAGGTCGACATTATTATTATAATAAAAGTTAGCACTTCACGGGCATTGCCCTATTTTAAGAGGGGGAACTCCTCTAGGTAATTGCTGCCTAGTATTCATACAAGATATCGAACAGTAGCATCTTACCTTACGACTCTGTCCCCTTTTTTCCCATTGTGCGCCGTTCTTTTTATTATACTGAAACATGATTTAAAATTGTTTTATTTTTATGTAAATTGGAATTATCTTTATTATTTCAGAGCTTCTTTTATTTACTTGGAACTGTTTACGTAATAATTCTTTGGGACATTTTATTTCACAAATTTTAGAATTCGACCTTATTACTGTTTCAACTTTAACTCCGAACATCGTTTCAAATGAATGTTACACATTTATATTCTGATATATATATATTATAATATATTATATATATATATAATATTATATATATTATATATATATATTATTATATATATTAATATATATATATTGACAAAACACATATAAGCACTATATATATATATATATTATTGGAAGAGAGAGAGAGAGAGAGAGAGAGAGAGAGAGTAGCTTTAACTCATACAGACTAGTTTACCCAAAAAAAATTCATAATAACCTGTCACATAACTAATACATTTTTTAATCACTTCCTAATAATAAAGTAATTATGTAGGTTATATCTTTATTTAATTTTACCACTATTCTACCCCCCTCCCCAACATTGCTTTTTTTTTCTGTAGTTCGTCAGTACTTACGAATTTTTTATTGTCATTTCATATTTAAAATTGTTCTTTATATACGAACATGTAGTTTGTCTTTTTAACAATATTATATATATATATTATATATATTATATATATATATATATAATATATATTATATTAATTATTTATATATAATATATTATATATATATATATATATATATTAAGAGAATAAAAATGGGGAAGATTAGTGTTAGAGCGTAAACTCTACTTCCGGTTGAATAAGACAGAACGAGGGGAAGTAAAATGACGTTCCCTTGGCACTCCCCTCACCCCCTCTCTCATGACCTGATATGGTCTGCATACAGCTGGTCCTTGAGTTTCCTAAGCGTTTTAGAGAATCATTAAAAAGAAATTTAAATTTAAAACATTTTACTGTTTTTTTTTGTGTTGTTTTTTTTGTCAGATTAATTATTGGATTATATTTTAATTATATATATGTTTTTTTTCTTTTCAGATTGTGACTCTGTTGTTTAGGATTTGGCACTCATATACTTTTGGTGTTCTTTATTCGTGTTATCAATAAGTTTAAAATAAAAAAACGTATAATTTGAAGTCTTTTGAGATATTGATTAACTGAAGAGGAAAAAACAAAACAAAAAAAACAATTCACGCCGAATAAGAAGAAAAAAAAGAAGCTCCCATTTGTAACGCTGTTTCCTAACCTAACTGACCAAGCCGCCTTCATCACCTTCTGTGATAGCTGTGTGTCCTTCGCTCTCTTATTACTCTTGTGAATTGAAAGACACACCACCGTCCTTTCGTTGCCTTAACCTTCCCATTTGTCGATTACTTCATTACTTACGTCATACAATTAATATTTATATATTAAATAATATACATATATATATATATATTTTCTCGAGAAATTGAACACATCAACTTGAGAAAAAAAAAACTATTTTGAATAGCCTTTAAATTTGAAATTATTGACTGTTGAAGAAATCAAACAATATTAATAATTAAAAAGTAATAAAGTAAGTCTCCTCACAGATTAAACAATAATCATAAAAAAAAATAAATAGATAAAAATAAACATAATCAAAATAACTTTTTTTTCGTCATTATTTTTGAGGATATTATTAAAACTTCCTTCGTTAAACGGTCGACAAAAAATATCAAAATAATCCTAATTCGGGACTCCAATTGTTCCTAATCCGCTAGACGCACATCGCTCCTATTTTTTTTATTCTTCTTCTCAACCCGTTTCCTCTTAATCTTCATCACTGGATCCCACATCGAAAATGGGTCGAAAAAAAATACAAATATCTCGGATCACAGATGAAAGAAATCGGCAGGTAAGCCATTTTGGATTTTGTTACAGTTTCCAAATATTCGTATAATTATTTTTTTTTAAATGTAATAATTATTTAATTTCTTTTTTAAGAATATTTTTTTAGAGATAAGATTGCATAATGATCGTCACGTGACTAATATATATATATATATATGATATTAGTAATATATATATAATATATATTATATAGTATGATATGCAGATATTAGGTATATTATGTTGTATATATAGTCAATAGTAAAGGTATAATATTATATACGTATAGGCATATATAGATATAGATTATATAAAGTATATTATATTTATCTATTATAGTATTATAAGTATTAGTAGATAGTAGTATGGATATAATAGGTCGTGATCAGAATATATATATATAGTATAGTTTATAGTATAGTATATATAGGTAGACACAGGCTCTAGGTGTAGTGGATAAGGCGATCGTATAGCACGTATGATCGTCAATAGGAAGGATGATAGCTATTATACGCTCGAGATGTGCGAGGTCAATGCGAAAGCACGCGTATATATTAATATGAGAGTATAGTATGAGGTAGTGAGAGACCTGTGAGATGTGAGATAAAAGTATCCAAATTTATTAAATGCAAATAAATAATTGATTAATTAAAAATATTTGTTTGTAACTTTGTTCCTAAATATTTTATACTAAAATTGAGGACTAACACAAATGGTTGACAAAACATCAAAAAAATGTGTCCACGTACAGCCGTCGCCGCAGCCGTTAGGTTATGTTAAGTTAGGTTACGTTAGGTTAAGTTAGGTTATGATAGGTTAGGTTAAGTTAAGTTAGGTTACCTTAGTTACGTTAGTTATGTTATGATAGGTTAGGTTAAGTTAGGTTAGGTTAAGGTTTGTTGGAATCGTTAGAGAAACTCTAAAAATAACAATTTTTTTTTTTTTTTTTATTTTATACAAATGTCGATCCTATTTCCCTGTCAGCAATTCTGATTCCTCTCTAAAATAAAAACTGAATGAATGAAATTGCAATTGACTACCGTAAAAAATATTATTTTGCGCTGAAAATTCCGGATTTCTCAACCCGTTTCCTGATCGTTGAGAACCTAATGAAAATTTCGAAACGAACTTTAAATTTCTCAAAAAAAGAAAAAAAAAAAAAAAAAAAAAAAATATTTAAATGAATTTTTAATCGATGTGGGAAAACCATTATAAATTTTTTTTTGAATAAGAATCATGTAGGAGTAAAATCGCAAAACGGTCTAAATTGGGTGTCAGTCATCTAGGTGTGGATGAGTCATATTAGGTCTAAATGATGGCAAGATCATTTGCGAAATATAATCGCTAAACTTTAAAGAATTCTCTTTTAAAGGCTTTAAAATTTCAGTTCAGAGAATTATTCGAAATATATTATAATATATATACTATTTATAATATATATAAGATATTATATAATATCATAATATATATATATATATGCTATTATATTTGGTACAATATATATATTATAAATATAAGTCAGATATATATATGAAATATATATATATATATATATATATATATATTGATAGTTTCTTGAACACTGGATGATTGTTTTAAAATGCACCATTAATAGAACATGAAATCTATGTATATTTTCGATAACTCTATATTGGATTTTATTTTCCATTTGAACATCGTTGAGAGAATTTTTACTTTACCGATCGTGTGGCCATGAGTTTCTTTAAAAAAAATCTCAGTGATATTGGAAGAGAGGTTAGCACCCCCTCCCCTCCCCCAAACAAAACGTTAAGGTATTTGAGAACGTCCATATTATTTTCCTTAATAATATAAATAAGTAACCAGTCAAATGTTTTCCCATCCTTTTAGAAATTATTTCATAATGGGTCCTGTGCCTTTTTAATTCCAATCAAAGGAGATCATTTATTTGATTGACCTATTTCCTAAATGCGAATTATCACAATTATGTAAATGAAACACTATAATATAGAACAAAGTAGTTTTTGAAAGTATTGTATGTAAATCCAGAACAAATTCAATTTCCTAATATGAAGATTACTTTCTACGTATATGGGGCAGTTCAGCAATTTTGTTTACGGAAGTAACTCGGAATATAAAATCGATGTTGTTTTCGTCATTTAGTCTCTCCAAATGTCGTCATGTTCATTCGTGTATGCCTTTTCGTCAATAGTTTTTCTTTTAACTCATTGTCACGTAAGACCTTGATTCAAACTGAAACATTCTCAAAAAAACAACCTATCCATTCTTCGCACTGAAAGGAAACAACATTTAGCAAGATTTTAATTTCGTTAAAAAAAAAAAAATCTATATTGGCCTCTTATTACATTTAACACACACAGACTTGCTAGTAAACAATATGTTATTGGAGTCACAGATAGCCACATCCGCAGAACATTCGAAAAAAAAAATTTAAAAATCCGCATCCGCAAATTGCCTAAACTTAAACTGTTCGGAAAATCGTAATCAGAATCTGCGTCCCGGATCTATAAATACAATATTTGCATCCGCGTATGTCAACATCCGAAAAATTGTTAAGTTCCGGATTAGGCTTTATACGTAGCCATAACCGAATGGTTAGGACGATGGATTATTTATCGTTCTCCGCAACATGCGTCAGTGCGAGTGCGGCGGAGACCGTACTTTCTCGCAATGTCATGATTAGTTAATAAATTCAGTTGCTTTTGTTGTAATATTATATTAATATGATAATATATATATAATAATATATTTGTATCATTTAATATTATATATCTCTCATCTTGACTATAAATTCTCTATTTATATAAATATTACCTAATCATATAGCAGCACTAATGATAGATTAATTATAATTTATAAGAATATAAAAAATAATTAAATATAATATAATAATAATAATATAATACATAATAAGGTAATAATAAAATAATAATAATAATAATAATAATAATAATAATAATAAAAAAGTCCTACGGAAATTGCAATAGTAATTTCATTACATTTTTAAAATGGCTTCTTTAAATTTACTTTTTTCTTTTTTTAACGTTATCGTAAAATATAATATAGTAAAAATAAAATAAATTAATATATAAATAAACAAGTAAATTAAAAAATAATTTTTTTTTGTTAAACTTAATTATATATACTATATATAAGTTATTTAAATTAAAAAATGTTATTTAGAAAAAATAATTTGAATATATATAATAATATATATATAGTACTATATATACTATATATATATAGATATAATATATATAATATATAATATTAGAAATATTTTAAAATTTCAAAAAATTTTATTAGAAAAAAAAGTGAAAATAAAATTTATACATTATATTTTTATTCTAATTATTTATTTATTATTATTCATAATTATCATTTAATTTTCCTACCGAGACAATACGAGTTACATATATAATATCATATATATAATATTATATATATATGATATATATATACTATAGTATATATATAATAAATACTATATATATATTAATAGTAGTAATATTATATATATATATAATATAGATCTATATGCAGGACGTGCCCTCTGGGTAAGCAAGGTAGGCAGTGAATGCCCTACAAAAAACGTGAATTATTTATTTAATATTTTTTAAATTTTTAAACAAATTAAATCCATAAAATTAATTTCTTACAGAGTTGTTATCGAAATTAAAATCAAAATTCATTTTCCCTTGTAAAAGCAAAAAATTTTGTGCTTCTCCGCCTTTTGTAGCATTATGCTATATTGAACTTTGTTAAATGGACGTTCCAGTTCCGTGCTTTTCATTTTAATGTATAAAATGGATGTGCCTAAAAGGCATTCTAAATTCTGCTTTTCGCACTCAGTCGTTATGAATGATGTCGTCGAGGAGAGATCTCGCTCTACCCTCTATATACTATATATATTTAATATATATATATAATATATATATATATATATTATATATTATATATATATATATATATATATATATAAATATTATACTATAGTAAAGGGTATTCAAAATAAAAAAAAAAGCTACCCGGACAAAGAAGGACGGCACGTGCTGAAAATAATATATATATATATATATATATATATATATAACTATATGTATATATATATATATTTATATTTATATATTTATATTATAGTATATATTAATATATGGGTTTCATTAAGTTGTTTATTAAATGCTTCTTTGGCGTTCATTAATTCTACGTATTCTAAATAAATAAATAAAATCCATATTGTTATCTGCCATCACGTAAATTGCATTCTATTTATCATAGCTTATGTATATCTTCACAGGTCTCATATATATATATATATATATAATATATATATATATATAATATATGATATATATAGTATATATGTATATATATATATATATATAATATAATATATATATATATATATATTAATTTACTTATAGTATATATATATATATATATATATATTGGCGCTTTTTCATGTTTGGTTGTATTAGTAAAAGTGAAGAGTTAGTTTTCAGTGCAAATTGCTGAGTTGTTTTTGTAATTGAATGGCGTATTTAAATTGCTCTTAGGTAACCTTCAATAAGCGAAAGTTTGGCGTGATGAAGAAGGCGTATGAATTATCCGTTCTGTGCGATTGCGAGATAGCACTAATAATCTTCTCATCTTCAAACAAATTGTACCAGTACGCCTCTACTGATATGGATAAAGTACTCCTGAAATACACTGAGTACAATGAACCCCATGAATCTCTAACAAATAAAAATATTATAGAGGTACCAGGTTCAATAATAGACAAAAAAGATTGGAAGAGGCTTGTGTGTGCCTTTCCTTATTCATCGTTTCTTCTTCCTCTTTTTCACCATCGTTCGTTGTCCTGATATTTAGCGATGGCTGATTCTCTACAAAGTGCTTCTTATGTCTTACTTGTGTTAACATTTTTTTTTTTTTATTATTATTAGTTATTTATTTTTTTCAGCTTGTCGTTGTGATGCTACTTATTGTATATCTTTTTAGTATTAGTTTACTATTTCTTAATACTAACTTAGTTTCATTTCGATCGTAAGGAAGAAAAAGAATTTGACGATATTATTTTTTCTTCCTTAAAACATTGCTTCACAACACTACGTTGATCTTTTTTTTTATACCCCGAATGCAATGCCCTCCTTTTTTTTTATTTTATTTTGTTTTTTTGTTTTGTTGTGTGCTAACCTCCTTGCTTGTTTTCTGTAATTTCAGGTAACATTCACGAAACGCAAGTTCGGTCTCATGAAAAAAGCCTATGAGTTATCTGTGCTATGCGACTGTGAGATAGCTCTAATCATCTTTAACTCAAGTAATAAATTGTTTCAGTACGCGTCCACCGATATGGACAAAGTTCTTCTTAAATACACGGAGTACAATGAACCCCACGAATCACGCACCAACAATGACATCGTTGAGGTAATTAACAAAGAACTTATACACACACACGCACACACACACAAACATTCGTACAATCCACATACAAAATTTGTTTACAAGTCGAGAATAAAAAAGACCCGTGCTCCAAATCGACTTCAAATTAAAAGACTCGGATAAATGATGAATTTGTAAAGCGCCAAATAAGATTCTATAACCTACTTTTCTAAAATAATAATAATAATAATAATAATAATAATAATAATAATAATAATAATAATAATAATAATAATAATAATAATAATAATAATAATAATAATAATAATAATAATTATAATAAAAATAATAAAATACTGCTTTCATACCACTTCAGAATAATAATAATAATAATAATAATAATAATAATAATAATAATAATAATAATATACACAAAGATGAACCAATTATATATATATATATATATATATATATATATATATATATATATATATATATATATATATATATATATATATATATATAATATATATATAAATATTTTTTTTTTATATAATAAATAATAATATATATATATTAAAGTACAGTTAAGACATCCTAACGTAAAGATACAATAATCAATAATAATAATAATAATAATAAATTATTAAAATTCAAACATTTTGAGAGATAAGTTCAGAAGCTTTGATTGGTTCCTCT
Organism: Trachelipus rathkii; assembly: GCA_015478945.1. Lineage (NCBI taxonomy): Eukaryota > Metazoa > Arthropoda > Malacostraca > Isopoda > Trachelipodidae > Trachelipus > Trachelipus rathkii. The sequence goes on from JABUQX010046374.1 coordinate 13,306, forward strand.
AGCGTCTATCGCCCTCCTCCCTGCGTTCGAGTTCATTTAACAAAATCCAAAAATAGAACACGAGTTGCTATTATTTCTTTTAATAGAACTTTGCTGTTTTTTGTTTTTGTTTTTGTTTTTATTTTTGTTATTGTTTTAAATTTTTTGTCATGATTGATTAACGGATTATTATTATTATTTTAGTTATTCATTATAGTATAATACACATTGTTAATTTGAATATGTGTAGTATGTTCAAATTTCACCTTTCAAATTATTTTTTTTTTTAACGTGAGATATTTCGTACAAACATAAAATTGCACATGGACAACTTACTCACTAAAGCACACACAATTATATATATTTATATATATATAATTATATATATATATTATAATATATATATAATATAATATAATAATATATAAATATATATTAAATATAATATTAATAGTATATTATATAATAGTATATAGTATATAATATATATATATATATAATATATATATATTGACTGATTCGTAGGTATTATTATTATTATTATTATTATTATTATTATTATTATTATTATTATTATTATTATTATTATTTAGACTAAAAACCAGGCCTAAATAAAGTTTTATTAAATTATTTGTATTTATAATAATAATAATTAATAATAATAATAACATTTTCCAGTTGGTTTGATTTGTATAGAGTGTTTTAAATACTGAAATATAGTTTTAACGCGACCCTTCTAGATAGAGCTTGTTTAGTCTCTCTAGTAAGTTTCTAGAACGCTATGAAAGCATGCCAATAATAATGTATGTCCCTAAGTGGCCTTCGAATGTTTAGTGGATTTTCTATTAATATTAATAACAGCGACTCTTCCATATCGTTTACACAAATCTTTTTATTTTCTGTTTCTTGATAAATATGTTTATATATCGATATATCAATTTGATATCAATATCGATGTTCATATCGATATTGAAAGAAAAAAATACTGACGTTTTCTTCTTTCTGTATTATTATTAAAGGCATTAAATAAAAAGGAGCATAAAAATGGCCTTCAGTCACCGGATTCCCCAGATAACGACCAGGAGTACTCTCTAACACCAAGAACAGAAGCAAAATATAATAAAATTGATGAAGAATTTACTATAATGATGCAGAGGAACCAGATAAATGGATCTAGGGTAAGAGCCTATTATTATTATTATTATTATTATTATTATTATTATTATTATTGATTAATTTTTTTTTTTTTTTTTTTTTTTTTTTTTTTTTTTTTTTTTTTTTTTTTTTTTTTTTTTTTTTTTTTTTTTTTTTTTTTTTTTTTATTATTATTATTATTATTATTATTATTATTATTATTATTATTATTATTATTATTTTATTATTAATATTTTAGTTACGTTTATTTAGAGATTCTTATCTTTTTCACCTTCGGCAGGCACAAGTAGGTCTCAATTATTCCAACATGGGAGTCACTGTACCTGTCAACAACAGTAATTACGATCCCGGGTTAATGCAACCCTACGCCTCAAATGTTCACATGGCGCGTCTCTATCACCTCGGCCAGGATCTTCTTCGGGAATTATCGATATGAATGGTTCCAATGGTTACCCAGGTTCTACGTCTCCTTTACCCCCAGGAGGCGCTCCTTCGCCTAGTCTTTTAACCAGACCTTTACCGCCCAAGACTCATTCGCCAACTAGACCAAATCTTCGTGTTTTAATTCCAAATTCACAGACGGTAAGAAACAATCATAAGGTTTTTCAAATGTAATAGTTTTAATACATTCATTATATAGTATTATATATAATATATATATATATATACTTATATATATTATATATATTAAATATATAATAATATATTATAATATATTATAAGTAATATATATGATATATAGATATAATATATATAATATATATATTATATAATTATATATATAATATTATTATCACAGCGGCTCAGGAACTCCCCCCAGCCTTAAAAGCACTCCTGTGGTATCCGATACAACCACAGGTTTAAATACGGGTCAGGTCCCGGCGGTGGGGGGGAAATTGGGGGAGGCGGAGGTGGTGGCTGGGACGAGCTCATATGTATTCCAATTTAAATTCTTCTCTCACAAAGCACACTTTCAATGACTTCGGTCTCTCACTCGGATCTCTTAATTCTATCAAGCAGGTATTATAAATATACTATTATAGTATATAAGAAATATAATATTTACTTACGATATAATATACTATAATAATATATATATAATGGCGATCAACCCAAGTCTGTAATATATTTACATCTCATATATTATAACTAAACGGAACTTTTTTTTCTTTTCTTTTTGTCAAAAATAGAACAAGCTTTAATTTTCATTTATAAATTATATTTTTATACGTGTAGAATATTAAATCGGTATAAAAAATTTTATAACTTTTTTGTTTTATTAAAATTATTCGATAATCATAGCAGAGACGAGTTAGTAAATTTTTTTGCGGCTTCACCACTTTCAAGAATTGAATTTCCGCAACAGCAACCTGCTACCTAACAGAAATTGTGGCTTCGCACGCACGGTGCTGGGCATTGGCCAACACACCCTGAACCCTTCGATATTATAGAAAAGTACAATTAGATAGGATGAGATAGAGGATGTAGTAAGAAGGGTGTGGGGACCTTTTGCAGGTCTCGGTCCTTTAAAGATCTTTCATATTTAATGTATGAAGCCGTACATCATCCTAGATGGTTGGTTATGCTTAGTTAAGTTATGAAAGAACATTATTTGTTAAAAATTAAACAATAACATTACGTAATAAATAAACCAATCTACTGGATGGAAGAAATTTTGTTTTCCTTTTAACTTGAGGGCCCTTGATTTTCGTTGGGTGAATAAAGTTGACACCTTTTTGTGTGAAAGGTGGTAATGACCGTCGAAAGCCTCGCTCACAATTTTAGCTTTGTTTTATTTCCTGTGGGGTTAAATTAATCTTATAAATTGTACACGGTCCATAGTGTTTCTCACATATATATATTATATATATATATATATATATCTACTGTATTCGAACACATATATATATATATATATATATATATATATATAAGTATATGAATATTATATTTTTATCATTTACATTTTAGTATCTATATGTAATAAATATTGGGTAACTGTTTAGTATAATAATATATATATATATATATATAGTTCCCTCCAACAATATATATCCTAAATTCTTAAACTCAGACACTTGTTCACGAGCTGCTCACCATCTAACGTAACTTCACACTTGAGGACTGTCCTCACTCCACTCACAAACCTTACTTTATCTATATTTACTTTCAACCCCTCCTTTTACGACACCCTGCCAAAACCCCTTTACCAAAGTCCTCTCAAACTCTCTTCAAATTCGCCACAAAAAAACAAAACCAAATTCCCCGCATATAATAGGTAGGGTCCCTCCACTCACCTCCATCGATTCTAACAACCAGTTCCTGCCACCCCAACCTCTAATTTTTCATAACCCATCCATATACAAATTGAATAACCAAGGAGACAACACAACCCCTGTCTCACTCCGCTATTAATACTATTAATGTCACCTTTGACACCATTTAATCTTAGCAGCACGCTCACTATCGTCTACATACTTTTAATTCCTTCAGAACCACAATTCAAACACCATTACATCACAACACCTGCAGAGCTTCCTATACCTATCCAAGCGCTGTTGCAATACCATCAAAACGCTAAATACAATTAATGTCCTTTCTCCTCATTTTCCTTCAATCCATTTGTGTTCAATGTAAATGATTTAATGCCACAAACACCTCAACCCACTCCTAAACGCCACCTTGTCTTCACCAATCATGTCTTCAGTCACTCTACACCGCCGTTCTTTCGGACCAAAATAACCAGCATATATCTTCCCTACCAAACTCAATAAACTTATTCCGCTATAATTTCTACAGTTCCCTTATCTCCCTTTTACGCTTATATAAGGGTATTATTAATGCTCTCGACCTCCGAATCCCTTGAACATACCTCAATAAACGGCTTATTACATCAACTTCCACACACACACACACTCGCTTGCCGTTTCTTGATCATTTCACCAGTAATTTTCATCTATACCTGCAGATTTTACCATTCTTCAACTTCTCACTCTAACCATTAACCGGTCCTCCTTGCTAAAACCGTCATCCCCAAAATACTATTCGTTTCTTGCACCACTCAACCCACACACATCACCTAGCCACCTCTTCATTACTGCCAATATTAGTGCAGATTTTCGAAGTGTGCTTTCCACACTCCCCCTCACATCCATTTCATCATTACAAAAGCACCATCCCTATTCATGTATCTAAGCAGGTTCCCCTTATTCTCATTCTTCCACCTTCGCGCTCCTTCAGAAGAGCTTCCTATTCCCTTATAGTCCCCATTCATCCTCCTCCAAACTGTTTTCATGTTACCTTTCTTTTTCTCACACTACGTATCGGCACCTTTTCAGTAATTTCTTTTTTCCTTCCTTATATAATTCCAAGCATCTTTCTTTTGAAACTTTCATCATTGCTTTTAGTACGCTGGGGTAGAGGTGCGTACAATGCACTGCATACAAAAAAGTAAAGAATAATGATGCACAGTCGAAAAGAAAGCCCACGCCTTTACCGCTCCCTTTATACCTTAAGTGCGATACTCGTTCGCCAGTCAGAGAAATATATATTATATATATATATATATATATATATATATATATATATATTTAATATATATATATATATATAATTAGATATATATATATATATATATATATAGTATATATATATATATATTATTATAGATATGATATATATATATATATAATATATATATATATATGTATTTATTACAGGGAATCCTACAACTATATCTCAAAGCTTAGGAATGAGTCATACTTTGCCACATTTAAGTGTTAGTTCTTCTACACCCCCTCCACATCCAGCGTCGTCACCTCCTTTGGTAAGGATAAAAGCAGAACCAGTTAGTCCGCCCAGAGACCCTCACCACCACTTGGTTTCTTCACATCATTTGGCAAGGCCAGCCAGTACAGATCAGGGGCATCATTCGCCCGGTCCATCCATTCATCTTCAAGCACATCAGCACAGTCTTTATCCCAGCGCTGCCTCCTCTGCTCATATGGATCCAGGTTAGTGACAGTTTTAATCATAGTTTTCTCTTTACTGGGGTAAAAACAGATTTAACAGATATTTTTGAAAAAATACTCGTTGTGCTAAATACAAAAGGGTGATAATAAGGGAACTAATATTTACAGATTATTGGCATTGAATGACTTAAGTTTATAAATGATGAAACTTTTTTAACATACTCTGCCACTCTTTTACATTTTTTTTGAAACCATTATATCTATAATTAATTATTCATCCTATATTTTAAAAGATTATAGATCTAGTATATCCAATTCTTACTTAAGATTGAATAGATTTCTGAATCAAATATACATTATTGTATGATGTAAAGTTGGGTTTCTCTGAAAGTCAAACTCGGAATGAACCAATGAATAGATTTTATTTTGGTTTATAAACTTCCTAGAGTTTGCGTCTCAAAATCAGACCGGATTTCGGGAAGGAAATTAAGGGAAATTAGAATTTAGATCTTGAACAAATAATTATTTTCTTGAATTTTGACATGAGCAAAAAATTAAAAGATATGCATGAAAATTATAAAGGGAACAACATTGAATCTTACTTAATTTTCCTCCTATTTTTTTTTTTTTTTTAAAGAAGTAATAGTGCAATATTTTTTTTTCAGGTCATTTAACGCCAACATCTCACGCATCTCCCGAGCCTGTGTCCCATCAAAGTGAATACGATACCCAGCTTAGTAAAAGGCCGCGCCTAACAGAAGGTTGGACGACATAGGGAAACGCCATCCTTCAAGATAATGAGAGACAGTTTAGTGAGCATATAAAATTGTGAAAGGTTGAGCAAATAATGGACTGTTTGGCTTTCACCGTAGTAGTTTTATTGTCAAGAGGCGTGTCCATAATTAAATCTTATAAAAAATTTGATCGGGCCATTTGGTTGCTTTGTACAAAGAAAGGGGAGTAAATTATAATATGCGTTGCTTTTTATGTCATGTGGGTTGAATGTCCACGAAAGCAGTGCCAATATTTATACATACACACTCGAAATTTTCTCCTCCCCGCTTCATTGTTTTGTGAATCACATTCCCTGTTCCCCCATATCTGCTTTCAGCCCAACAATCCCTAAAATTTCGCGTAAACGATAAATGGTTTGATTGTTTATTCGTGCGACTAAATGAGGGATATTGAATCGTACATGCCTTGACATTTTTGCCTTTGGAAGGGGCGATTACACGACTTTTCAGAGAGTACCTCTAAAAGGATCTGGAACTGCTGCAGGCCGTTCTTCCTCTTACCTCACTCGCAGCTGGCTCCTTATCTAGCTCAATGTAAATAGTAAAACAGAACTATTTTTTATTATGTTCCTCTATAATTTGCTCCGATAGAAACTGTAGTGTGCAGTCGGAACCACAACTAGGCTAAGCTGGGGAAGCGAACAGTGCCACCGGTGGCAGGTGCCGGGATAGCCATTATGCCTGCTTGTCTTTCTCTGTATTTTGTGCCTCACCTACTGTGTAAGTGGAGGTAGAACCTAACGGGCCGAAAATGATTTTAAATCAAGAAGTGAATTTGAAAATACCACAAAATCTTTTCTGAAAAGGCGTATTCCAGATATTTTATATACATGAGCAATATATATATATATATATATCTATATATTATTTCGTATATTTTGTATATACACATTTACAGTATATATATGATATAAATATATATAATATATATATATATATATAATACATATTAATAAATAATATAATATATATATTTATATATATATATATAATATATATATATATATATATATATATATATATATATATATAATATATATATATATTTTACGTTTTAAAATTTTTTTTAAATATTTTTAGGGGCCAAAAATATAAAAGACCTTCACTTCTGTATTATTACCCCGGTCAGTTCCTCCTACCAGCTGTTACATCACTTAAATGTTGATATATGAAGTTAACAAATGTTAAAATTACATGTAAAAAATTTTATATATATATATATATATATATATATATATATATATATAATATAATATATATATATATATATATATATATATATATTTATATTATAAAAATATATATATATATATATATTAATTTATGATAAAAATATATATATAAAATGTATATAAGATAAAAAGTATATATTTGATTATGTGAATCAAAAGAAATAGGTTAAGAAAACTTTTAATGAACAATGCTTCATTATTTTATGTTGCACTTTAAGAATACCATGGAGGGTGAAAAAAAATTATTAGGTAGTACAAATAAATCAGCATAGTAGCATGATATTATATATATATAAAAAAAGAAAGCATAATAAAAAAAATGGATATAAAAGAGATGTTAATATTATTTTCTAATAGTGTTCGTTAGTTGTAATAGTTTTCTAAAAATTGAGAATGAACAGTGCCATACACTTCACATGTTATTAAGCTTCAAAGTTTTTAGTTTTTAAGTGAAAATAAAATTATTATATACATAAAAAAAATTGAGTTTGAAGAAGGAAGTAGTACTACCATACTGGTTCACCCAAGATCATAAATGTTTGTGTAGAATTAAGAGAGATATTTTTTGTTAGAAAAATAGAAGCATTTTGTGTGAATTTGGCATATGTTATTCAATAAAAAACGAATAACAGTACAAAAACCATAGCTTTTCTTTTATTTACCTTTTAACATTTTATTTTTTTTTTTTTTGAAAATATCTAAAAATTCTATGTTGCCTCAAGGTACTTTTCAACGATAATATTTTGTATTTTAATTATGTTTATGAAAGTATGTTGTATTGATTTCGTTTTAACTTGTAAACGGATGTTCCGTTCCGTTATATTATAGTACCAATGGTTTAACAACGCTGTTTAGTAGTCGTTATGCATTATCAATATTTATTTAAAAAAAAAATTATTTCGAAGATATTTTACAACTAGAATTTCTAATGTTTTTCATGAATTATTTTAACTATGCTCCTTGTTATTTAGTACTTTCTACGAAAAGGACAGTTTATAAATTTAATTTTGTGAATGTTTAATACATAAATGGACTCTATATTAACTACTACTTGATTCCCAATACAATGAAGATTGAAAGAGAATATCCTTATAATTTACTTGATCGAGTAATGTGTAAGTCCACCATTCTGATAACTCTCTTTATGAAATGCTCTGAACATTTATCCACCTTTAAATATACTTAAAATATTTAAAATTTATTTCTGTTCTCTACTTATAAAAAGTATAAAGGGTTTGGAAAGAGTACTTGAAATTTCCTTTAATCATCTAGAAACATTTTGTGTTGCGATCATTTTTAATATTTCTTCATCTCTATCACCATCATCATCTCCATCGTCCATGAAAGTATCTCGAGCATTTCCAAATCGGTCATGATCCCATTCAGCTCCAACAGCGCACGAAAGAAGTCTTTGAATATTTCGTTCTTCATCTGTTCCAAAGACACAACCATTTGCTTTATCAACCGCCTGAAAATAATATACAATTATTAAGTTTTTTAATATCTACGGTAATTAGTTTATCAAGAACATCTAATTCATTGGATAAATTTTCTATAAATACATATAATTTCTAATTTTTAAACTGCGAGTTAACCTACAATATTATCACCTGGCTTGGTCATTCAACATTAGATAAATTTATTCAATTAAATAAGGATATAAAGCTTTGTTAACACCTTTGATGATAAACAGTTTATAAATAGCACCTTCTAGGTTCATTTTCATTTACAGTAGTACTTTCTAGTTCGTTTTTATCGCAAAAAGATCTTTACATTTATTCATCATATACTTTGCTTTCATTGCTTCGTTGTTCAAATAGTTTTTTTACTTAACATTCCCTACTTAATTTTAGCTCAATCCCCAATTTCTCTCATTCCTTCTTCCTCCTATTTCTAACACTACACTAAATTATCTATGTTTTTTCCTATTCCAATTATCATAAACAAATCGTATAAATTACACATCTTCCTGATGTATTATATCTTAAATAATAATCTCATACTTTTAGTTATATAGAAATTACCACATTGATTTATTCCTTCTCTTCCTCCTCTTATGTTGATACCAGTTACTGTCCTTTGATATCTTCAGAGGGGTTTCACGTTTGAAATATATTCCTTCAGTTTTAAATCTTTTTTTATTTTAAGTTGTCTTACTCCAGCAATCCATTCTTTTTTTACTCTCCATAACGTGATTCGCCTCCTTCATTAATTAAACCTACAAACCTTAATTCTCTACAATTCACCCCACCTTCAATATCCTCATTTTCATTTCATGATAATTTGGATAATGTAATTTCAAACTAAGCAAAATTCTTCATACCTAGCATTTTCAGGAACTCCTGTCAGTAACCATTGATACATTGGTGGTAATATTTAATTTAAAGGACTTGACCCACTGTCATAGATAATACTCTCTTTCTATTAACGCAGACATTTATCCACAAGAGATAAATCTCTGGATTCTTCTGAATAAAATTTATCATAAAAAAAAGAAAGCAAAACTTTTCCAGTTTCTTCTAATGTTCATCTCTGGAGTAAAACCATCTAAAATAGAATCGATTTCTTACTAACTTATCTCTATCCATTCATATGCTGATGATTCGACCCTCCATTCTTCAATTCATTTTAAATCTGCTCCCTCTTTTGCTTCTAGAATTGCCTCTCGTCTTAATCTTTCCGATTCTATTTTCGCTGATCTGGATAGAATTTCCAGGTGGTGCCGTTTCAACCTTGTGAAATTAAATTTTTTAAAAACCCAACTTCTACAAATCTCCCTCTCTAAGACACCTAACTTTTCTATCTCTTTCGATAGCTCTATCGTTCCTCCTGTTGACAATATAAATATTCTTCGACTTAATTAATATAAACAAAAAAAAAATGTCTTGGAAACCTCACATCAAAAGGGTTGCCAGTGCGGCCTCAAATACGTTGGGAGTTCTATTTAGACAAACTTATTTTTTCCTTCTCAGTTACTCCAACTATGCAAGGTTCTCATCCGCCAGTATACGGAGTACTGCTCTCATATCTGAGGTGCTCTGGTTTAACCCAGCTTTTGGATAGGGTCGAGTTAAAGGCCAAAAGGTTTATAAACTATTCTGTACTTTAATTCACTTAACCCTTCATCTCTATCTATAGGTAGTTTAGGTACCACAGCTGCAAGTGCTCGAGGGAACTGACCACTCGTGTACCATCGTAGCACAAGGGATGCAATGTCTGCACCAGAATTTTGAGCTGACATTTGCGACGCCAGATTTGTTCACTGTGGCGCTTCCTTCTTTCCAGCCACCTCTATTCTCTGGAACTCTTTTCCATCTTTTGTGTCTCCTGCCGAATTTAATCTCCCTCACTTTAAGGCCTGCGTCTGTGCTCATCTGCTAAATTTGCGTTAGATGGTTACGCTTATGTGTTTTAAACCCCCTCTTTGAATAGGGCCCCGCCCATGAGTAGTGGTGAAAGCTGTAAAAAAAAATAAAATAAATATTCATATAAGCTTTAAATTGAAAGTTTTAAGCTTATGGGTAAATATTTCAAAAAGAAACTATAGTTATTTGTAACCACAATAAGATTAGATATCGATTATCCGTCTGAGGATGATTCCCCATTCCTGTCAATTGATATTAATAATAATAATATTTAATACTCACCCTCATAATATTAATTAACGTTCCTCTATTATCGACAGAAAGTGGAAGAAATGAAACTAAGGTAATCTGTTACAACTTCTGTAATAGCTTGTTACCATGAAACCTATAAATTATATGTAAACCCATCAACACCAACAACAAAAATTTTTTTTTTTTTTTTAGTAATTATTAAATTTATAATCGTTGAAACTCTTTAGAAAAAATTTACTTTACAAAAATGTCCTTAAAAGCTGGAATGCTTCTGACAACTTTTACCTAGACCATTAATACGGAGTCTTAGAGTTTGACTTGGACGCAACAGACATTATTATTATTATTATTATTATTATTATTATTATTATTATTATTATTATTATTATTATTATTATTATTATTATTATTATTATTATTATTATTATTATTATGCAAGATAACCCTAAAAGGAAGTCATCCTTGGGACGGTTGCTCGCTCAATAAGGTCACACTCTCTATAAACTTTGGTGACTTCTGTACAGACTTAAAAAATCATACTGCAATAAATAAGTATCTCATTTTGTAGCACTGACTAATAAATTCGGTAAAGAGCAGAATTTGAGTATCTATTTCCTCAAGCAGCGAATCCTCATATTTAGAATGGTTTGGTAAGTCACAAGTATTTTAGTTTTTAAGTTTATTTTATGGGCAACTTCACCCTCCACCACAATCCGAAAGTCGCACTAAGTCAGCAAGAGCAATAAAACTTATGATGAACTACTTCACAATCTCATACTTTTCCCCATCATTATTATTATTATTATTATTATTATTATTATTATTATTATTATTATTATTATTATTATTATTATTATTATTATTATTATTATTAGCTAATAATAATATAGGGGAAAAGTCTTGAGTGCGCTAGGGTTTGCATGAGGGTATGTTGTTACCTGTGTTAATGTATAGTAGTGACACTATGGTCTGAAATAAGAAGTATAGATCTATGGTATAAAGTGTTCATATGGATATTCTTCGGGGTGTGTTAAGTGTGAGAAGAATTGATAAAATGAAGAATGAACGCATTAGGATTAGGAGGTATGGTTTATATTGTTTTATGTTTAATGAGAGAATAAACGAGATCATATTGAGATGGTTTAGTGCATATGGAAAGGATGGATGATAGTTGGTTGGTTAAGCGGATGTATAGTAGTGAGTGTGCTGGGAATCGACTGGCTGAGAGACCGAAGAAAAAGTGGATTGAATCAGTAAAGGAATGCCTGAAGGAGAGCAATGTGAGTTTGGCAGAGGAGAGAAGAAAGGTGCATAACAGGAGTGAATGGCGGAGTTTTGTGAGGGGATATGGTTGTGGGCTTGGCCCAGGGAATGAACCCCACATTGACGAGACTACCACAGTGAGGATCCGTCGCAGTCTCGTGAAACCTCTAGGATGGACTTTTTTTTTGCCTGCGACGAGTTTTCGCTTAAGGGAACAAAGGGGACGGTAAAGTGGGGCTTTCTTTTCGAGTGAGGTGCGTAGCATACACCTTAACAGAAAAGTAGTAGTAGAACATGACTAGCGTCATGTTCTACTACTACTTTTCTGTTCTGGTGTATGCTACGCACCTCACCCCCAATCTGGGGATAGGAAGTAGATGATGAAAAAATATTATTATTATTATTATTATTATTATTATTATTATTATTATTATTATTATTATTATTATTATTATTATTCCCTTGTACTTTACTCAACAAAGAAAAGTTTAAATGAAAAATTTTAGTTTCAATCTTCTGATATTCTTAACATTTACCTGGATCCATTTTCATCATATTTAACAGCTACCGCTTCCAAGTACTATTATGCTGTTATTCCTTACACACCTTTAATTAAGTCTAATATCTGCTGAAAAATTATAAGGCTATATGAATCTATTCTCTCACTTCAATAAGAAAGACAATCTAAAATTAATATCCTCATATCCGCAACATTTACCATTCTTTAATACTCGGACCAAAAGAATGGATCTGTAAATAATACTCTTGCTAAAAAGACTAATCTCTTCGGCCTATTTTTTTTTTCTAATTACATGATTATGACCCTAACAATCATTGTCATCCTCTTCCCTACTCCCTTTAGAAGTTACAGGTTTTTACCAGATAATTTATGATCAGGTAGGTGCATAAGTTCTGTCATATATTTATGTTGGAAACGCAAGCGACTGGAAAGACATTCATCTCTGTGTTTTAAGGCACTGTATATGATCAACTTTAATCTATGTTTCTAAACTAAGATTTCTTAAATGTTTGAAGAGCTCTTATGTTCACCGATAATGAAGGGAAGCAGTTTTCAACTCTATAACTATCGCTCAATAGTTGTCTCTTTAAGGTCTTAGAATCTACCTTTAACCTTGCACTGGATCATTTGGAATCTCATTTCCTTCTGTCCGATCATCACTATGGCTTCCGACGCCAAATTTCTAATTTTACTAATTTGTGGTGGTCTTCTTTTAAGGATTGATGGAAGTCTTATGTAGTGACACTCAACATTTCTAAAGTCGCTGACAGGGTTTTGGCATGGGTAGCTGTTCTCTAAACTCTCTTTCTAAGCTTTTCTTACCCATGTATGGATTCCATTCAAATCAACTTACTTCAACAGATGTTGATTAGGCTAAATATTTTCTTCCTTGTCATAGTGGCGTTCCTCACGGATCTTTTTTATCTCATATTTTTTTCCTATGTTTCATTAATAACCTTATAAGCTCTTCTTCGAATTTTATATATTCTTATTATAAATCTATATAGTATAGCGTCAGAGTAGCAAGCCAAGGGGCTAGGGTTCGATCCCTACTCCGGATCCTAGGTAGAAACTGCAGAATAGGCCAATTTCCGTCAGCCGCGAACTTTATTAAAAAAAAAAAAAATCCATTTCCAACTATTTCAAATATGATCCCTTCCCTTCTACATCCAGAATTACCTCTCCATTTTAAATAGCCTATTCTAATCTTACTGTCCTGGGTAGGATTTCCCAGTAAGCTGACTCACAATTGTATTAAACATATGCCCCACATACCAAACACCTGAAAACAACTTGTCATCGCGCGCTTGACTTATTACGTCATCTCGCCTCAAAATCTTGGGGCGCTGATCGCAAGTCCCTTTTACGTCTATATATCGCCCTAGTTCGATCGAAGCTTGACTATGGCTGTGTAGTATATGGTCAGGCCTTCCCTACTCTACTGCATCTGTTGGATCCCATACAAAACGAGTCGATCGTATCTCCACTGGAGCCTTCGATCGTCCCCCCTGGCCTTGAAGGTGAAGCCAATGTGATGCCACTCTCTCTCGAGAGGAATACATCATGTGTACAAGTTATCTTCTTTTTCAACCCCAGATTGGGGCTGAGGTGCGTTCCTGCAGGAGGTGCACTCAGCAATCCTAATTACTGGCCATTGGCGAACACGAACACATCCTTAATTTCCTTAATATCCACTTTACAAAAGGTGCTGCCTTTCTCATTCGATGAAGGATACACACCTTGGTATTCCCCCTCCCACCATTTACTTGGCTCTGACCATCTCTCTCCAAAATCAAAAGCCATTCTGCTCCTTGTTAAAAGCATCATCCTGTCTCATTCCACAGGTCATGATGAGTTTACTCCAGTATTTCTGATGGCTCTAAAACCGCGGAACAGTGTGGGCGCATCTGCCTGTCTTTCCTGATCGCACCTTTCCCATACCCCCCCTCTCATGCTTCAATTCACAGCAGAAATTAATGGGTATAATGATTGCGCTTTCTCGAATTCTAATCCTACCAAGATCACATGCTTATGTCATTTAGTCAGCTCTCGCCTCATGCGCTACAAGCGCTTAAAACCCCTTATTCTAAAAACACAATCTATCGCTGTGCCAGCAATTTTCTTCGGCTGCCCTCCATTCCGCTTATGAAAAAAATTATTTTTATGTTCGACCCCGCTCATGTTAGGGGTAACTGGCATTGAAATCGCTGACAGAGAGGCCAAAATGGCCACCTCTCATTTCGGAGCTGTTACAGTTACCTCCCGGATCCATCGACAAGGCTATCACTCCCTTCACCGATTTACTTACCTGCTTCTCCGACAAGGTTTTCGACTCATTGCAAGAGCGCTGGACGAACATGTATCAGGAGGAGCGCAAACTTATGAAACATTAAGCCGATCATTCGGGGAGTGGTCTTCCTCCCACCGACGGAAAAGAAAACAAAGCTTAAGGGAATATTCTTGCACGCCTCCGTATTGCCACACTAATATCACTCATCATCACTTATGTTACCGAAACCCCCCTTCCCATTTGCGCAACATTTTGTCGAAAGTCATACCACCGCAATTTGTCGCACACTTTCTTCTGTGGGATTGTTCCCAGGCTGGACTCTATCACGCGCGTTCATTTTCCTTACTTTACGGATCCATAACACCTTCCAAAAGATTATCCATATCTTATCCGAAATCTCCCACTTTAGTAGAACTTCTATTTTCTGTTTTCTACAAGAAGTTGAATGTTCTCATAAATATTGATTTTGTACGTAATACTAGGACTTTATAATGCAAGATGGTACTTTTGTTTATTTTTAATTGACTGACTGAATATCATTTCTCTATTCAAATTCTCTTTTGACGATTGAAATATGTATGTTCGCAGCGACCCGCAATGTGTGTTTGGATCTTTTCAACCCATGTGGCCGCTTTGTGAGCCGTGTGGGTCCTGGTACACCTTTTACTCAAAAAAAAAAAAAAAAAAAAAAAAAAAAATTGTATTAAAAACTCCATGGAAACTAATTCTACATAAGGATTGAACATGGGTGGATTTTTTAATGCAAGGATGTACTTTTGTTAAAAATTGTATTAAAAACTCCCATGGAAACTAATTCTACATAAGGATTGAACATGCCAGTCGATTCCCAACACACTTACCTCTATACATTGGCTTAACCAACCGACTATTGTCCATCCTTTTCATATGACCAAATGATCTTAATATATACTTTCATTCACACCTTTCTTCGCACCATACATCTTCCTAACAAGCTCGTTTCTTACTTTATCAATCATTTCACACCTAACAAGCCCTTAAGATTATCCACCTAACAGACTGCACCTTAGATTTATACCTCTTATTCCACAACATACTCTCACGCAGAACTCTAGTGCACTCAAGACTTACTCCCGTTGCATTCATCAAATATTTAATTACACTAGCCACCCTTTACTGCTCATAACTTTCCTACAACACCCGGCATAGTCCGTTCTCTTTTCATCCATCATATAGCCTAAATATTTAAACTCCGATACTCGTTCCAGTTGCTTACCATCCAACATAATTTATTTACTGCAGACTCTCCTCATCTACCACCATCAAATTACTCTTATCTACACTTACTTTCAAACTCCTCTACCAACAATCATCGCAAACTTTCTTCAGATTGCCACATAAAAACAAATAATCTGTGTATACAATAAGCAGGGCGCCATCCACTCTCTTCCATTATCCATCAGTCTAAAACCCTCCCCTGTCACCCTTACCTTTAATTCTTTCATCACTCACCATCCATACACAAATTAAATAACCATGGGGACATAACACATCCCTGCCACACTCTAATAATAATAATAATAATAATAATAATAATAATAATAATAATAATAATAATAATAATAATAATAATATAATAATAATAATAATAATAATAATAATAATAATAAAAGCAAAATTTACTTTTTAGTAATCGGCCCTTTATCAAGAGATTCAAGGAGGTAATCTAAGTCCAAAACTTCGGTATAAAAGTCAAGCCCAAACTCCAATGAGCCATATTTTTCAACAGCATCAACTTTGGACAAGACATTGACATGGGGCGTTTCCATCTGTATCATACTATTCAATGTAAGAATTAAAGCAGACATATACTTTCCTGTAACAAGAAAAAAATATATATATTAAAAATCAGTGAGTACGCTTCATAAATGAAATTCCCCAAGCAGTAGCCCTAAATAAAATGGGGTATATTGAAGTTTTACTAAAAACAAAAACTATGGTTAATTTTTCAATTGATCAAACAATGATGATGATCATGATTCTTATCACGGCACAAAGACAAACCTGCATCACTGGCATAATGTGCATCTACAAGGTAAACAGAACACAATCTAAAATCGTTCTTCTCGAGGGTGTGAAGAATATTGCGAATCATTGTATGATGAGTATAAAGTTCACTCTGAAATGTGAAAACAAATTAATATATATTTTACATATAAAGGGTCAGTTTTAACAAATATTTTTGTTATTTTAGATTTCTTCGTACTTTATTTATTTTTTACTATTTTCTTAGGAAATAGTAATTAATTTTATATATATAAAAAAAGCATAAAATAGAAGATATGTCAACAATGCTTAAACATTTAACAGATACAGCATTCTCGTACTTAAACGCTTCGACTCGATGACTTGATACACGTTGTCCGGTAACGTTAATGTCGCTTTTTGTTGTTGCTGCTGTACAATATTTTTTATTTTTATTCTAATTTAGGTCATTGTGAAAACGGTTGAGTTTTTAAGTACAATACCTCGTATAAACAATCACCAAACTACGAATGCATGGCGGTGAGGGGTACGGGGGCCCAAGCTTCGCAAGACTTGGAGTTCCCCCTACTCCCTCCACTGGTAGGACTAAAATTGACTATGAAAATGAGTCAACATCATTGCAGTTAACTTGCACACTAGTATTTATTGGATAATTATTTTCTAATGAAATATTAAGAAAAGAATAAAAATACTATATTTTACTATTTCCCATAAAAAATAATAAAAAAAGTAAAGAAAAAAATAAAAATAAAAAATATATATATATTAAAACTGAACCATAAAAAATTTAAATTATAAACCCGTTAACCTAGATTCTATTTCGGCGAAATATTTTTGCACTAATAATAATTGTCAAATATTTTACTGAATAAACATGGATTTATTATTATTATTACCTGGCCAGGAAAATCAAATATTAAATAGGAATCTTTTAACTTTTCTAATGTGGATATTAACCAGGATATATTTTGCTCCAAATAATTCATACAATAAACAAGGGCTCCATTAGGTCCAATATTTTCGTCATTCATTACTTCTTCTAAAATAACTATTTCTTTAATATCCACAGCTGGTGTGTAAGGCAATTCATCATTAGCTGGATCTATGAAAGAAATAAAAAAAATTAACAAATGATATATTTACATACCAAAAATTAGATAATTATGTTAATTAATAGAAGCTAGATCAGTTTTGAACTGCTAGATGTTTTCAATAGCTAGATCAGTTTCGAACAACTAGATCAGCTTTGAAGAGCTAGATCAGTTTTGAAGATTTCTCGTTCATTATTAATCAAAAGAAAAAAACAGCCCGAAAAATATCTCCTTACCTAAATTTATAATACTGACATTTCTTCCAACTTCTTTTAATAAAAGAGACATAGCTTTGCAATATGTGGTTTTCCCGCTTCCGGGGGGTCCCAAAACAACTTGACCAAACTTAATTGTCATTGTGAATAGCCTAAGGAAATGAAATTTTATAATTTTTTATAGAATATTTGAGAGTAAATCACAACTATTAAAAAAAGATTAATTATAATACATTGTTAAAAAGAATCAAGAAATTATAACAACAATATAAACATTTAAAACATATTATTAAAATAACAATAAACCACATTTAAATAATTTAAGGAATTACTCCTTGAATTGAAAACCCTAATTGTAGCCTAATAATATAAAAAAGAACAATTTAATCGTTGTTTAATAAGCACAAATAATGAAAAATTAAAAAAGCTAATTATTAATAAATGAAAAAAAAAAATAAACAAGATTTTAGTTTTGTAAAATGTGAAAACTAAAGAAACTTTTAAAAATTTAATAAATATTATTATGATAAAAAAAGCTAAAGAATTGAATGCAAATATGGGATACATAAAATATAATGACAATTCAAAACTTTCAAATACACAAGAGAAAAGATACAAAATATAAGACTAACATTTCAAGGGAATACAAAATTACAAATAGATCACAGATAATAAAATAATATACAAAATAAGCATTCAAATTGTGTAAATAAGTGAGAAAAATAATTTTTAAAAAAAATTGAAAACTTAAAATTTCAAATGAGTACATAGCTATACATTAAAATTAAAAAGCTCTAATTCAAAAAAAAAAAAAAAAAAAAAAAAAAAAAAAAAAAAATATTTATCCTAAAGGTAAATAATATTAATTCTAAAGATCCTCTACTTGCTTGAAAATGTGATTAAATATATACATCTTCAAAATATAACAAATTTAAAAGAAAAACTTTCTGAAAAATCAAAAAAATTATAAAACAATAAATGAATCACAATTACCTTAGTTTACCAGCACTTATTTTCCAATATTTTCTCAGCAATTTCTGATATGGTTTCAAAATCAAATTCTGTTATAGTAAGAGAAAGTAGAAGTGGTTGATTAATTTGAAGTTTCTCAACCAATGCACGAACTGCAACAACTTTTTCTTCACTATCTGCACCAAGAACACACCTGAAAATGTAAAAAAGAGAGAATTCAAAATGAGCAATTATCATTAATTCATCCAAAAAATAAGCTTCTAGGTGTGCTTAGTGTGATCTGCTCAACAAAGAAAATAAAGTATGATAAAACAAGTGTGAAAAGGTAAATACGAAAGACTGGGTCAACTACTTATTATAATTTTCGGAAACCATAATTTAAATTAACACATACAACCTAAATAAGGATACTACGATATACAACTTTGCAACTTTAATAAATGGTCAAAAAAAATATTTGTCAATGAATGCAACACATTAAGATCAACAAATTTTATAAGGATATAACAAACAACACATTTTACTAAACATGCCTTAAAAGGACCACCCCTCGATACCTTTATTCCTAATGTGAATTTTTAAACATCTGCCAACACTCCTACATAAATTGTGATTCATTCAATAAACGTTTCCCTTGATCTCGCATCAACTTTAACTAAGAAATAAGAACCCTTTTACTTTTGTAATTGGTGAGAAATGTTACACACAAAGACACTTTAACTCAATTTAAAAAATCTGAATCTTTTTTTCTTTTACAGGTTACCACCACTCACGATATGGGCCCTTTTCAAGGCGGGGCTGAATTATAAAATAGAAGAAGAAAAGAAAATCACTCCAAGCCAAGCTTAATGCAAATCCCTCAGCTGAACGCAGACGGAGGCCTTAAAGAGAGGAAGATTAAATAAAGCAGAAAAAAACAGAGGAAGGCAAGTGATTCCACAGAATTGAGGTGGCTGGAAAGGAGGAGGCATCACAACGAGCAAACATGAAGTTTCCAATATTTACACAAAATTCGGAAATTAATTTATCTCATCCACAAGTCTTCCATTCAATTTACAAATTATACTTGTCAGTCCATCTCTTGGTTACTAATAAATTTAAGACAAGAGATAAGTACTATTCTTAATACCTAACCAATTTACAAGTCTTATGCTCTTTGTCTCCTTTAACAATAAATAGTGGCCTAGTAATTAAAATAATAAATAATAATAATAATAATAATAATAATAATAATAATAATAATAATAATAATATAGAGGGAGAGTACACGCATACTCGAAGCGATTGAAATTACCTCCCATTTTTAATGGTGCGTCTTTCTCTTTTGCGTTCATATTCTTTACACACTCATCCTCCAGGCAACATATACTAACCACCATTTATCCACATATCATATACACATGATTAAAGTACACACCCCACTTCTAGATAACACCTTACAGACATCCCTACTACTCATATCCCTGTGTGCGGGGGAGAAAGAATTGCCCACACCGTATGTCCTGCATGTTGTAGAAGGTTCGACTAAGGGGGGTGGTAGTTGGGTTGGCTGCCCACTACCACCTATCTCTTGCTAGGAATGCTGATGCATGCCTCGGAGATGGTCGTGATCGCCGTAAACGACCTTCTAATTTTCGGCGAAATTGTATGAATCGTATGGGTACATGGAATGTCAGAGGAATAAATGTTGAGGAGAAGAGGAGAGAGGTGATGGATGTATTAAAGGCAAATTTGATTTGCTCGCTGTGACTGAAACCAAAGATGAAAGGAAAAGTGAAATTGAGTGGTGTGGTGTGAAATGTGTGCAGTGCGGTGTGTTAAGAGAATGAAGTTGACAATTTTGATGAGTGACGCTGTGGTAGCAAGCTAATGGTTAACTTTGTGTGTTGTGAGTCCTAGAATTCTATATGGTTATAATTTAAGTTTGAAAAGGTCCAAATTTGTGTGGTTGTGACATATGTCCATCTGCAGGGAAACTGTTGAAGAGAGAGTACGATTTTTTTGGGATAATCTGATGATGTTCTGGATGGGGTGAGTAGGAGCTTCAGATTGATTAGTGTTGGGAGAACCTGAATGGTTGGATAAGTGATCAAAAAAAGGGATGAGTAATACAGGTGGTTTTGGGGTGGCGGGAGAAAATGAGAATGGTAGGAAGGTATTTGATTTCTGTGAAGAGAGAGGTATGTGTGTAAGTAATACTTCTTAAACACAAGAGTATCCATAAGTAACTAGAGTTGGTGTAGGTAGAGATGGTATCGAAAGTGAAAAGTATGATTGATTTTTGTGTTGATGAATTATGTGTTGGATGTTAAATCAGAAAGGGCTGTAGATGGGATTATCGGATCATTTGTTGTTTTTATGTAAAATAAGTTAGTGGGGACTTGGATGAGAGGAAGGTGATACGAAAGGAAGTAGGTCAAAATTAAGAGTGAGAGTTAAGTGAGCAAGACAATAAGATAAGTATGTAAGAACGCTCACTAGTAAATCGTTTAAATGTGAACAAGTTGATACTGAACACATCTGGGGGCAAATGAAGGAAAGCAATTGTTTAGTAGTGCAAGGAAAAAGTGTGTGGATGTGCAAGTAGGAAGTAAAGAATGTTTAACAGGAAGGTGGAATGATTGAAGAGTGATGAAGCCGGTTTAAAGGTAAAAAAAAAGAAAAAGCGTGGTTGAATGTACTAAAAGCAAATGATGAAGTTTCAAAGAAAGATATTTGGAATTTTAAGGAAGAAAAAAGAATTATAAAAGGTGCATACGTAGAGAAAACAAAAGGTAAATGAACAGTTTTGGAAGGAGGATGAAGAGGACATACAAGGAATAGGAAGCTCTTCTGGAAGGAAAGCGCGAAGGTTAAGAATGAGAATAAGGGGGAATCTGCTTAGAATAATGAATAGGGGAGTGGTGCTTTTGTAACTGATGAAATGGATGTGAGGGGAGTGTGGAAAGAAACACTTCGAAAATCTGCACAATATTAACAGGTTAATGATGAGGTGTTAGTGAATGTGTGTGGGTTTGATGGTACAAGAAGGAATAGGTATTTTGGGGATGAGGTTATTAGTAAGGAGGAGGTAATTGGGTAGAGTGAGAAAGTTGAAAGAATGGTAAATCTGCAGGTTATAGATCGTAAATTAACTGGTGAAATGATCAAGAGCGGAGGCGAGATGTCATTGATTGGATTTGAAAGTTGTGTAATAAAGCCGTTTATGGAGGGTATGTTCCAAGGAATTGGAGGAAGAGCGGTAAATTAGTAGTCGTCGTTCGGGTGAGTATGGTAGGTGCACGACGTGCGAGAAACGGGAACTGTTAGTAAATTATACGGGAATAAGTTTATTGAGTGTTGTAGGGAAGGTATATGCTGGCATTTTGGTGAAAGAGTGCGTCGAGTGAACTGAAGGACTGATTGTGAAGAACAAGGTGCGTTTAGGAGTGGTAGAGGATGTGTGGATCAAATCTTTACATTAAAACAAATGATTGAGAAAATGAGGGAGAAGAAGAAATAAAATTATATTTAGGTTTTAATATGGATTTGCCAACAGGTTGCTCGGTGATTGAGTTGAGTATCTTGGGTTATAGGGCGCTTTATGGCAGGTATTAGTGATATGGTGTTGGTGGTAGGCTTCTGATGGAATAAAATTATGTATGACAATAGTGAAGCGTGTTGTAAGAATAAATGGTGTCAATGGTGATTGGTTTAGGATTATTAGCGAGTGAGACAGGTTGTGTTATGTCTCCTTGGTTATTCAATTGTATATGGGATGGGGTTATGAAAGAATTCGGGTGGGGATGGCAGGAAATGGTGTTAGAATGATGAGAATGGAGATGAGGTGGGGGTTGCCCTACCTATTATATGGGGATGATTTGGTATGTGTGGTGAATCTGAAAGAGCGTTTGAGAGGATTGGTAGATGGAGAATTTGGCGGGGTATGTAAAAGGAGGGGTTTAGAAGTAAACGTAGATTAAGAGTAAGGTTATGGTTGTGAGTGAGGCAGTCCCACGGTGTAGTTATGTTAGATGGTGAGGGCCAGCCTGGAGCAAGTGTCCTGAGTTTAAATATTTAGGGTATGTGTTGGATGAGAAGGGAAACGGATGATGCAGAGTGTATGTAGGAAACGTTGTGAATGGCAGGAAGGTTGCTGGTGAATTAATCGTTGGAATGTAAAGGGACTAAGTCTTGAGTGCGCTAGGGTCTTACATGAGGGTATGTTGTTACCTGTGTTATTGTATGGTAGTGAGACTATGGTCTGGAATAAGAAGTATAGATCTAAAGTTCAATGTGTTCAGATGGACAATCTTAGGGGCATGCTAGGTGTGAGAAGAATAAATGAAATGAGGAAGTGAACGTATTAGGGAGAGTTGGTGTGGTGTGAAAAACAGGGGTAATGAGAGAAATAAATGAAAAGTAGTGGTCTTGAGATGTTTTGGTCATGGTGGAAAGGAACATGAATGATAGTCGGTTGGTTAAGCGGATGTATTTGGCGAGTGTGTTTGGGAACCAACCGGCTGAGGGGGAAGAACCGAAGAGGAAAGTGGATCGAGTCGGTGACGAATGTCTGAAGGAGAGAAATGTGAGTTTGGCAGAGGCGAGAATAAAGGTGCATGATAAGAGAGAATGGCGGGGTTTTGTATGGGGGCATGGTTGTGGCCCACCTGGGCCAGGGGATGAACCCTTACATTGACGATTTACCATAGTGAGGGCCCGTCGCGGTTCCATGAAGCTCTAGGGTGGATTTTCTGTCTGTGACGAGTTTTCACTAATTAATGGTACAGAGGGGGCGGTAAGGCTGGGCTTTCTTTTCGACATTTGTCATACTCTCCTACTGCTTTTCTTTTCCGATGCTTGTAGCGCACCTTACTCCCAGTCTTGGGAAGAAGAGGTAGGTAAAGAAAGAAAGAAAGAAATAATAATAATAAATAAAAATCTTTCCTTTCTAGCATGACAAATGCTTACTTTATATCAAAAATAAGTGGTCCTTGATTGAATAATCCGTTTCGTTGTGGTGAATTGGTATGAATGCTGTACAAATTTCCAATCTTTTTTACCTCAGTCACAGCTAGAAATATTCTGTTGCTGAAAATATATATATATAATATATATAATATATATATCGTCCCAATCAATATATTTTTTATATCTAGATATTTTATATATATACATATATTAATATATATATTATATATACTATATAATATATATATATATATATATATATATATATAGTCGTCCTCGTACAACGCGGTCTTATAGAATGAGGTCTTGCTATACCGGGGTTGGTAAAAAGATATAAAAAGAAATTAAAAATTCAAACAAAAAAACAGAAAATAAAATTAAAATTTTTAATACATACATTTGTTAAAAAGATGATAAAATTAATTTAAAATTCCAAAAATAAAATTAAAATTATATAGCTATATTTTTTTAATTTTAAAAACTTTTTTTTTGTTCAATTTAAGATATGTAACAGTACTGTATTGTAATGTAATAAATATCCTACTAATTAACTAGTCAATAAAATATGTTTCTATACTGTACTGTAAATTACATTATATCTGCAAATTTATTCATTTAAAATAAGGTATAATAAAATACTGCTTGCTAGTTTTTATTCAACCTAAACAAAGGTAAAAATTTTTAAAATAAATGATTTTTCAGGGGGGTTAAAGTTATACGCGATGTTGCCTATAATGCGGTGAGTCAGGAACCTAACCCCCACGTTCTACGAGGGATGTACTGTGTGTGTATATATATATATTATATATATATATATATAATATATATATATTATATATTATATATATATTATATATTATATATATTATAATTATATTTAGCGTGGTCCTTAAAAACAAAAGTTTGAAATTCTTAGCTCCATGTTGGGGAATTTGTTACATTATAGGAAAAAACTCTCTATGCAAAATATTTTTGAATTTTGAATATTAGAACATCTTGCACAAGGACATTGAAATTTGACTGTTAACGCTCCCCAGACGTTTCTTGTAACGTTTAGTGACAATTGGACATTGAAATTTGACTGTTTAAGCTCCCCGGACGTTTCTTGTAACATTTAGTGACAATTGCTTACGTTGTTGTTTATGGTGCAGCACACAGAGATTAGTAATTGCACGTATCTATACTTTGTGTCCGATAAAATAGGGCAATGCGCTATTCCGATTTTTAACACTATCTGATGACAGCATTGTTAAGGTGTGCGTCTACAAAGGCAGAAGTGTTTACATTTTCATTTTAATTTTCTATATGCTTTATTATTATTATTATTATTATTATTATTATTATTATTATTATTATTATTATTATTATTATTATTATTAATTATTATTATTATTATTTCATTTTTATTGCATTTCAGATAACATTAACTAGTAAAATACTTGATAAATATTTAAAAGTTTAAACATAAAATAAATTTGAAAATAGGGTTATTTAAGATGGCATCAACTAGGCGCAAAGATTTTCTCGTTTCGCCTCAACCTGAGCTTTCAGGTTCAAAGCTTCCCTCTAATGGAGAAGCTATTGGTGTAGTTTTATACTTACTTCAGCAAAAGAAGACTACTATCCGAAATGTAACAACCAAAGTTACTGAAATGGTCGAGCAATTCTGGGACATGGCCAGAATTCCGAAGATGAGAAAAGATACTATCATTACAAAAATGGAAAAGCTATATAAAGATTACGAACTAGTGAAAATAGCACGAGAGGATGCATTCAAAAATCAAATAGAGAATCTTTTTGACGTTGCTCATGCAGATGCATTAATGCGGATGACAAATGAAGAAGATAAAGCCTTTTTAATTGCCCAACGAGAGCCAGGTAGAAGAGGAAGAATGGGTAATATAGACAGAGCTCTGGCGAGAAAAGAGGTTAGAAAAACTGAAAGACAAGAGCGAACCTTACAACAGCTTCAGCGTGTTAAAGATGATATAGCTACTTCATCTGCTGTTGTTCAACTAGAGTCAACAAGTAGTTCCTCTTCCACCAGTGATGATTGTAATTCCGACCAAAAAGATGAGAATGTCCATGGAGCCGTTGGTGGGCAAACACCTCCACAAAGAAAAAAAGTAAAGAGAGCTAGAACCAATGTTATCACTCCCTCCTTAGCAGCAACTTTAGACAGAACTAAACTAACCGATCGCGCAGCTACATATGTTCTAATGGAAGCTGCAAGCTCTTTGGGTCATGATGAGAACTTATTAAACATCAATCGGTCTTCAATTCGTCACCAAAGAATGAAGCATAGACAACAAATTGCTTCTCACCTGAAAGATGAATTCAAGTTAGAAACTCCACTAATAGTTCACTGGGATGGTAAACTGATGAAGGATCTAACTTCCAAAGAACATATAGATGAACTCCCGATCCTGATATCTGGGAAGAATACAATGCAGTTACTACATGTCGCAAAGTTGGGCAGTGCAACCAGTCTCAATATGGCTAATGCAGTAGTTGAGGCAATTGAAAATTGGAATCTCCGGGATCAGGTTGTAGGGATGTCTTTTGACACGACAGCTTCAAATACTGGACGACACAAGGGTGCCTGCATATTGGTTGAACAAAAACTCGAAAAGGAATTGCTACACTTTCCATGCCGACATCACATTATGGAGCTTATTTTGCAAAATGTATTTTCAGAGGTTCTGGCCCCTTCATCTTCTCCCGAATTTACCCTATTCAAACGATTCCAGGCTAATTGGGAATACATTGATAGAGATAAATTCTCAACAGGAATCCAATGTCCCACTATGCACGAGTTTTTGGCTGATATTAAAGAAGAACGTATTCGTTGGGCAGTAAGTGTGCTCCATGAGCATCGGAATTTGCGTGGGGATTACCGTGAACTGATTGAGCTGGTTATGATCTTTCTTGGGGGTGTTCTTTCTGGTGGTGTCCGTTTTTATGCTCCTGGACCCATGCATCTTGCAAGATGGATGAGTAAGATCATATACTCCCTGAAAGTATGGATGTTTCAAGGGCAATTTCATCTAACAAAATATGAAGAATCAGCGCTTGGGAAAATCTGTATTTTTTGGACTGAGAATTTATGCAAAGGTATGGATAGATGCAGCAAACCCTGTAGCAGCTCCTAGGAATGATCTTTGTCTCATAAAAAACTTAAATTTGTATGACAAGATTGATTCAAATGTTGGAAATGCTGCTTTAAGTAAATTTTTACAACACCTTTGGTATCTGTCTGAAGAATTAATTGGACTCTCTCTTTTCGATCCAAAGGTACCCTCTGCTACAAAAAGGAAAATCGTCTCTGCCATTAGGGAAGGAGATAGTGGGAGTGAAGACATTCAATCACCTCCTAAGATGGTCACAATCCCAAAGGCATCAGTGAACAACAGCAATTTAGAGGACTTTGTGACAAAATGAACAATTCAATTCTTTGAAAAACTGCTCCTGAAGAGCGACTTTTTAGATTTTGATCCCGAATCATGGCTAGAAAGAGAAGATTATAAAACTGAAGTAGAAAAATAACAATAATGGGACAAACCAGGCAACAATGAGTGGTTTGCAGCCATGAAACCACCTCTTTGAGCGGTTAATACTCCAAAGAGAGGGGGACCTGGAAGCATGTGCCCTGGGTAAAACTTTGAGGTCATTGTGCAAGATGTTCTAATTGGGTAAATCGAGAAATATTTCATAGAGAGGGTTTTTAGAACCATAGGAACAAATTTGAAAGGTTGGAGTGAGATATTTTTGAATTTTTTTTTTCACCTCTATAGCTAAGGACCACGCTAATATATATATATATATATATATATATATATATATATATATATATATATATATAATATATATATATATATATATATATATATATATATTAGGGATGGGCCGGATATCCGGCAACTATCCGGTATCCGGCCTATCCGGCCAAGTTTTTGACTATCCGGTATCCGGTCGGATATCATTGTTATCCGGCCGGATAACCGGATAATTACTTCCCTAGTGGTTCACCTCGTTGGGGGGAAATATTTCAAATAATTTGCACCATTCTATCACCATTATATATTATATATATATATATAATATTATATATATATATAATATATATATAGTATATATAATATATATATAGAAATATCTAGCATATATCTACAATTTGTTTAGAATTTCGATGTTGGGTACCAATTGTTATATTATTTTATTCATCATTTATGTTGACTGTACCAATACAATTTATCTGAATATTTGTGGTGACACGTTTCATAAATTGTGGTAAAAATATGGTAATATTAAAATATTATAATAATATATTACAAAAATATTTAAAATATTATGGTCAAAAATATGATATTTATAATGGAATTAAGCTAACCAAGACACATGTTAAAGCAATTTTTACCACCACAATTTTTTCTCACGTTTTACGAAAGGTAATTACAAAAAGTAATTACAAAAAGTAATTCCAAAAACCTGTTTAATATGCATTGTATTATTTACCAGTATATATAAGCACATTCTCAGAAATTTAAAACAAAAGAGAAAGTCTGTTCCCAAATCTGTTACCCGCCTTCAGTGATAAAATATAAAAATCAAAGCAAAATGTCAGGCCACAAAACTTGATAAAATGCCATGTTGGAAATAAATATTACGTCCTGCTATTAAGAAAGTGGTGCTATGAATAAATGGTAATATCGATTATAACTTTATAGGACAATCGAGAACTAATATTATCGATATTGAGAATCGGTTTTGATTAATAGTAACACTTCAATAGGAATCCTTTAAATTTGATAAATTTGACATCTGAAATTAGAGATCCAAATTCAGAGAATCAGTAGAACAAGGAGAAGAATAAGAAGAATGAAAAAAAACAAACAAAAAAAAAAAAAAAAAAACGATTTTTCGGTGTTGCTATCAAACGCACAAAAGATGGCCAACGTGTAAAATTTGTGGACTATAAATTTTTGGCATTCCACTGAAACTCCACAATTTTTTTTGATAGTCCTCTAACTGGCGGAATGATATAGGCATTCCTCTAACTGCAAAATTCCACAACATTTTTCAAATTATTGCAATCGCAATTCTGCAATTTATTTTGGTATT
>JABUQX010046374.1:45000-49111 GCA_015478945.1 Trachelipus rathkii
GGTGAAAACGTCAAGTAAAATTTTCTGTCCCAAATACTACTATTTCTTCAAGTGAACGTGATATTTCAGTGAATATCGCTACTGTTGTTAATGCTAGAAGTGAAACTGTAGGAAGTTGATCACAAAACCCTTGCCTTACCTACAGAATTTTTTGAGTTTTGTAAGCTGAAACGAAAAGAAAGGTGATCCGAATGGTATTTAAATGTTTAAGTGTTTTAACGCAGTCTAAATTTTGTTACATAGGCTCAGAAAAAGTCCCTCTACAGTGGCAGTGTAGAAGGAGAAACAAATGAAGTAGAGGATGACTTCTTTCTCTCACTGTTAAAGAGTAAAAGATGTGCCTCTAGAAAGAAAGACGAGTTAAATGAGGTAAAAGAATGGCTACAACAACCAGTATCGAACCGGTTTACAAGTCCCGTTATTCAACCAGCCATGTTTCCATCTGGTACGTTTGTTTCATGTTTCATAAAATATAATATGCCAATTCCATAGAGTGCGGCAGTGGATGGAATCTTTTCGCTAGGAAAATAAATTCTAAGACCAAAACGTGATCTTCTCTCCGACAAGCATTTTGAAATGCTTTCATTCCTCAAAGGAAATAATTTTAAATAATTTTAATAATAAAATGTATTGAAGTAAAAAAACATGTTTCCTAAATCATTAATAAATATATTTGCTGCGGAAGTATTAACTTCTCTTGTTTTAGTATATTTAATGTACAATAGTTGCGGTTGCGATTTGCGGTTGCAACCGCAATTCACAGTCTACCGCAATTGCGTTTGCGGTTTTGATCGCATTTATTTCTTACGAAATTACGTTGGGTCCGCATTATTTTTGGGTTGTGGGGCCAACACTGTTATATTATTATATATTATATATATATAATATATATATATATATATATTATATTATATATGTATTATATATATATATATATATATGATATATATATATATAATCCCGGTATAGCGTCGGGCAGGGTGATTCGTTGGTCCACTTTAGGTATAACTTCGTCTCCCCACTTTCCCCCAAATACACTTTTTGGATTTTTTTTTTTTTCTGAAAATCAAGGCCCTATAGTAGGTCATAAGAACCAAAAAAATAATAATGTAATTCTAATAATCACATTTTTTTAATTAAAGTTTAAATAAAGCTTATTAGACTCGTTTGAAGGGGTGAATCGGACCACCCTTGTGGGGTGAATTGGGCCATCTTTTTTAAATTCCTCTTTTATGTAGTAAATTTAATTTTTAGTTAAATAATTTGCTAAATAATTTTAATGTTTAATACATTAAAATTAGTAATAAGTAATTAAAATTTCAATAATGATAAATAAATAGAATAAAAATTGTGGTTGCCCAATTCAACCCCATTTGTGGGACAAATATTTGACACTTTTTTGAA
The DNA here is from genome assembly GCA_015478945.1 of Trachelipus rathkii. Classification (NCBI taxonomy): domain Eukaryota; kingdom Metazoa; phylum Arthropoda; class Malacostraca; order Isopoda; family Trachelipodidae; genus Trachelipus; species Trachelipus rathkii. The sequence continues at coordinate 46,405 of JABUQX010046374.1, forward strand.
TTCATATTTTCCATTATAATTTCATTTTTTATTTTAATTTTTACCTAAGTAACTGTTTATTATATTTAAATTAGCTATACGTAATAAAAATGTCAATAATAATAGGCTACAAAAAATAAGAATAACAATGGTGGCCCAATTTCACACCCCATTGAATTAATTAAATAGTTTTTTCTGCATTTAACTATAGTCATTAACAATTTTATATTAATTTTGTGATAATTTAAACTAAATTAAGTTTACCAGAGCCATAGTCTAAGTTAGGCCTATTTTATAATTTTTTATATAGACTTAGCCTAGGGCCTAGGCTATACTATATTCAAGCTTGTTTTAAGATATTAATTTCTTTCTAGGCCTTAGTGATATTTAGTAAACTGTAGCTGGTGAAATAATTGGTACAAGTTGGACTACTGTTAGGCCTACAAAAAAAAAAAAAAAAAAAAAAAAAAAAAAAAAAAAAAATTATATATCCCTGGCCTGGGCTAAGCTAGATAAAAGCTTGTTCAAATTTTTAACTTGTTTTAAAGATATTAGTTTATTTCTTTTTAGGCTTTAGCAATACTTAAACTAGTTGTTAAAAATTTTAACTTGTTTTAAGATATTAGTTTATTTTTTTTAAGGCTTAACGATAATTTAAATTGTAGTTGTAAATTGTAGGTACAAGGTAGTAAAGTAGATAATAATTTAAAGTATGTGTATGCTCTGTGTGATAACTGTGGGACTGTGAGAGATGAATATGTGAATAACTGCCCTGCTTGTGTTGTAAATGCAGAGAATGTGTTGCTAAGGAAGGAGATTGCAAGACTGAGTGAAGATATGAATGAATTGAAAGAAGCTGTATTTGAGTTGAGAAAGGAGGGAAGTGTCAAGAAAAAGGTTAGTAGGGATGTTGCGAGGCGAGGAGGGAGCGGGATATAGGGGTAAACAGGAATAGTGATTCACCTAGGCAGGAAGATGAGGGGGAAAAAGGATAAGTAGTTGAAAATAGGTCTGCAGATGAATATAAAGTTTGTAGGATTTAGAAATAGTTTTAAAGATGAGGATCTCGAAAGTCATTCAGCCTGTGACCTGCAGTAAACAGGGTTCGCTGTCTTCCAGACTGGGGAGGGATCAGAGAGTGCCAATGGTACTGTTGAGTTTTCTAAAGGTTAGACTGAAATAAATTGCCTAATTGGAGTCGACTTCCTATGGTACGATAACCTAAATAGGACTTTTCCAAAGTAAGAATTAAAAAGAAACGATTGAGAGTATGTTATCCGGGTGCCAGAGTGAGTGATATCGTGGATAGGATAAATAGAGAGATTGATTCTACAAGATGTTGATTCAGATGTGATTGTGCATGTGGGTGAAAAATGATATAGGACATAGAAGGTCAGAAGGATATAAATAGCAGATTATAGGAGATTGATTCAGAAATGAAAGCTAGTGGAAGAAGGTGCACTGATTTCTGGGATTTTACCTAGGTTAGTGCAGGTCAGGAATGGGGGAGTAAGGCTTTAGGTGTAAATAAATGAAAGGATTAGGAATTTATGTTTTTCAGAAAATATTAGGTTTTGGATTTGGTGGAGAGAATTTCTGGATAAAGATCTTTTTGAGCAGTGATGGAGTTTCACTTGTAGTCGTAAAGGTGTGGGGCTTTTCAGGCACAGGTTGGAGACTTGTTTTAGCAAAAACTAGGTAAAAGTTTGGGGGGGATGGGCTAAATCACTGGATACAAATAATAGCAATGTAACGGTATATAGTGGGTGATATAATAAACTAGTGTTAACAGGCTCAAATAAGGATGAAAGCAATAAAACACCACCAATGTCGAATGTAAAATGCTTTTACACAAATGCTCATAAGCCTTAGAAATAAAAAGATGAGCTGATTAGTTATACCAAAAATGAGAATCTAGACATTATTTTGCATACTGAGGCATGGTTAATGAGAATTATATGGAGACTCCGTTCAGGAATATAAAATAGACGGATATTCACTTTATTTATACCAGCGTAGAGGAAAGAAAGGTGGGGGTGTGGCACTTTATATTAAAAGCAATATTCAATCTGTATTAATGACTGACTTTAAAACTAATCATGATATTGAATCGGTATGGGTAGATATCCTTATGTTTAATAAATCATATAGAATAGGGGCATTTTATAGACCTCCTGGCACGAGTCAAAGAATTAGCCTCAAGAAATTGTACAAAGAAATTGGAGCCAGCAAGCATGCCCAAGTAAAGAAAATGGTATAGTCATAAAGGGTGATTTTAATTTTCCTTGGCATTAAATGGGATTCCTTGTCTAATACGGACCCTAGAGTAGTTCAGTATTTATAAATTGTATACTAGATAAATTTTTGAGCCAGATGGTCTCCATGAACCCACAAGACACGATGCACTATAGACTTAATATTAACTAACAATGAAAGTATGGTGGTTGAGGTTAGAGTTAGGAGAATTTAGGACCATAATATAATTAGATTTAGCATTTATTGAATGTGATATCTGGGCCCAAATTGCAAGTTAATAAGGAAAGGATCTTAGATTTCCGAATTGGTGATTTTACCAAATTTCGAGACATGCTTAGTATATTTGACTGGGATAAAGAGTTTAAAAGACCAAAACTGTTTTATCATGTGGGAACATTTTAATAGCAAATTTTAATGATAGTTCAGATTCAGTCAATGTTTTTAAAAGATAAACGCATTAGGGTGGCGAAGA
>JABUQX010046375.1:0-19256 GCA_015478945.1 Trachelipus rathkii
TCTACAATTTACCCTTTTCTCTCACTTACTTACCCACTTATCATAAGGAGTATACTAATATACCTGTCCTCCTCACAATCTACCTTGGAAATCAATATAATATATATCCACTCTCAATAATCACGTCATTTATTACACAACTTCCTAATCCTAATCAATCTACCATGCTATCGCTCTTCCGCTCTATGATTACATTATTCATCTAGTTATATATTAATTTTCAATCTTTATATATATACCTGCATGAGATATTTTACCACTTCTTATACTAAACTTTAGCTCTCACTCTATATACCCATTCTCACTCTTCGAGTTATAAATTTAAATCATCAATCAATGCCCAAAATGACCTATTGATTACTATTTACTTTGAGTCACACCATCAATAACAAACACACTAATATTACACTATATATACTTCACCTATATCATCATTTATTAACTGTTTAATAATTTATGATGGTCAAGATTTTCGATAGTAGTTACTTATTATGCCAACACTACTACCCTACACATCATTTAATTACAGTCAGTTTAATATTACAAAAGCACCTAATCCTATTCATTTATTCTATTTATTAAGCATATACTCATTTAATAATAATATTAATATATTAATTAAATATATATATATATATATATTAATATATAATATTATTATATATACTATATATATATATATTAATATTAATAATATATATATAATTATTAATCATATATAATAAATAATATATATATATATATATTTATAAAATATATATATATATTATTATATTATAAATATATATATTAATATATATATATATATATATATATATATAATATAATATATAATAATAATATATATATATTATATATATATATAGTGAGATTATATATATATATATATATATTTTATATATTATTAATATATATATATATATATATATTAATAATATATATTATTAATAATATATTAATATTATATTTAAATATTAATATATTATATTTAATTATTATATATATATATATATATATATATTAATTATATTATATATATATATATATATATATTAATATAATATACTTATATATATAAATATTATTATTATATATTAATATATTTATCCCAATGTATAACATATATATTCATGGCCAACTTGCTAAGTATGTCTTCTGCCGATCATCTAGCCACCATATTCGTGGCGCAAATGAAGCCGCTGAGGTCGCCGAGACTCCAACAGTAGATAGAAGAAGTAGACACATGCAACTAGGGTCATGGTATATCCACAAAAATACTTCAGACGTATACAGTATGGGAGTATTGGGTGTAAAATCCGTACCTGAGCGGTATGTATTTAAGAAAAACTCGCACTAGGTGCGGCGTGCGATCTTGAACCATACCAATATGAAACACCAAGGAAAACCTAACAAGAATCAAATTAGTGCCAACGCTGTGATCTCCCTGGTCAGGATGACCCCAATATAAAGAATCATAATCAACTGAGCTCTACATGTAACCATAGGGCGAATAATTAAAGAACAGCGAGACACTGTTTAGAAATCGAGCTAGTGTGATCCTTCTAAATTATATAATATAAATTATTATATGAACACAAGCACTGGGTAAGGTGACCTACCACATATAAAAGATACAAGAAACTGAATTACAAATGTGAAATTACAAGGAACTGAGGTCCGTGACGGCAATATAAAGAACATAATCATCACTTGGGTCAGGTTTACCTATATATATATATATATACATAATATTTGATAGATTAGAAGGAAATTGATATATTATGACCACGTGACTCTATATATATATATATACCAATTTTACAAGTGAACAATGAAACTATCTAATAAATGCAGCAAAATTATATGAGGCACACTTGTCGAGAAATAATTACATCTAAACTCTCTCATCAAAGTTAACATTGCTTACTAGTATCTTCCTAAATTCAGAAGTCTGACAACATCTTCTTAGCACACCCTGCCAAATCCTCTCTACCCAAACGAATCATCTCATCACACTCTCTTTCTCAGATTCGTCCTCACAAAACCAATACTTCATTCCGCGTCATAAAATATTGGTAGGGCAGCGCTCCTCACTCTCCTCTCCATTTCTTCAATTAACTTTCTCTATATACTCCTATACTCCATATCTCATCTCTGTACTAACCTATATACTACTAACTATCATCTGATTATCATATTCAATAACCTAACCTATATAAGATAATAAAATATAAAAATCTATGAGAATAAAACTAATATTACTGAGTTAGTAAATATTCAGGATTATAATACGGATAGTATAACGTTATCCTGCCTATATATACATCATACTATATATATATTACATTATATATATATATATTAATATAATAATATATATATTATATATATATATATTATATATATATATTATAATTATAATATATATAATAATATATATATTAATATCTATATATATTATTATATATGATATTTAATTATATATATATATAATAATATTAATATATATATATATTAACATATATATATTAATATATATATAATTAATATATATTAATATAATATATATTAATTAAATATATATATTATATTAATTATATTAATATATATATATATATATATATATTATAACTTATATATTAATATAATATATATATATATATATATATATATATTATATTAAATTATATTAATATATATATATATATATATATATATATTATATAATATATTTATCCCTAATTAGTATTTCAGGCATACTGCTTTAAGTATTATATTCGTTTGCCAAATATTATATAACCTATATATATATATATGTTTTTCTTTAAATATGATGGAATAGAAACATTTTTAGTAAGTCAGAAAAAAAGGAGAGAACAAGCAACTAGAGAGAGAGAGATAGTGGAGTACCATCAGATCAAAGTAAGTTAGAGATAATGGAAATTGTGGAGAGTAGAACGGGACCCCCTCGAATTAGTTTGAAGGAACAGAGTTTTAGTCCAGATATTAACTAGAGGTGTACACGCTCCATTGTACCAAATCTGCATCTCCCTCTTGATGAATTTATTACAGGAAAATAAACACACTCTGAGACAAAAATTAAAAAGAAAGCAATTAGAGGAGGTTCAGCGCTTATCACACACATATATTAATGAACCTAAAGTCAGAAATTACTGAAGTCTACACATTGATCGAATTATTAATAATAGAAACTTAAAGACAGACAGTCACGTAACACGAAACTTATGGTCATATTATAATAAAGTTTATTGAGAGAGGACAACAAGGGTTAACAATGTGACCTCTCAATTTATTGAGTTTGAGAACAAGACTGAGTGAAGAAAACATCTACCTCAAGAGAGGACAGAGAGCTCAGAGTGAGCAGCAATTAGAAGAGAGCAATCAATTGTGAGATTCGTTGGAGTCAAGGTGATTACAAATCCATAATATTATTGAGAAGATGAGCTAATTGTTAGAGATATTCGCAGTTTTATCGCACTTGTAAGCACAGACGTGAGCCTAAGGCTGTCTGTCTAATTGTTTTGGCCATTATTTTTTGATTTCATTAATTCTTTATACGAAGGAACAAGACAGAACAATACACATTAACAGAAGCATCAATATAATTATATAGATCTCTATGATAAAGATCACTATATCCATCAAGGTCTTTAATACACTTATATGTGTGTGTGTCAATAATTCATGTTTCATCAATATTAATTAACTTCAGACTTATTCCGAGAGACTTAGAAACAATTGCAATTTGAGTTACACAGTCTTTAGCACGCTACACCATCCATCTCTAAATATGCTTCACATACTACCTCACAATTAATCATTACACTATTCAAGTAACGTCAGACACTAAGATATACGCCTTTTCACAAGACAAAAATAACCAGATATTATATTTACTGTTATTGTGTTAGTTCCTCTTGATATAATGAGATTTAGGTTTTTACGTAGGAGAAAGACACACGCTTACCACAATTCTCTCCATTAACACTATAGCATCACTCACCATTAGAAAAACGTACTAGACCACCGACCTTCACAACTCCTTTTGTACAAGAATCACTACGAGATTAACAATAGCTCATCAATATCTTCAATCTCATTTCATTGATCTGTTCTTCCAACCCAATCAGCTTCCCACTTTTACATTATATCTCGCTACTGGATATATCTATAGTAAGTGAAAGTCTTTGACACACAACACTACATTACGTATTAAGATAGAAATTATAACGTGTGGTACGAAGTGAGGAAGTTACGTATAATCCTGCCCTACTGACTATAATTATAAAGTTATTTTATCCTTTTGTCTTTAATTATATATATTATATTTCAAATAATGTAGATTTACTATATATCTCATTAGTGTTATCATTTATATGTTTAAGAGTATTTATATTTTATTTAATACATTTTATCGTTCAAGTATATCATTAGTAACTATATAAGAGATGCAGATTTATTGACGTCATTTTACTTGACTTAATAACCTACTCACATTAATCAGGTAGTTTATATATAAACTAATCACTTTGTACTGTATAAATACATCATTTTTTCCACCTTTTTTTTTATCTGAACTTACTAAATAAATGATTATCTAAATTACCTTAATTATCGACATACTTATCATAAGATAAATACAATCTTCGAGCTCCATATACCTTTTTTCTCTCCTCTCTCTTATCTCATCTACTTTACTCTTCATTACCCTATCCTCATCCTCATATAATGTTTAAAAGTTTTTTTCCATTTATATCTCTATCATTTTGTTAATACATTCTGCTACTTGATTTTCATTACTTAATACTCCTATATAGTAGGTATCCATTTACATCTACCTTTACTTATCTCCCTTTATACTAATTTTTCTTTATAAACAACCTTAATAATCAATAATTACTCAATCATTTTAAATTCTAAATAGACACTCACAGATGATAAGTACATTATATAGCATTTAACATCAATGTGTCCTTATACTTGAGTCCACCTTCACTCTTCATTTCACTATCATCACATATCTATTTATGTACAACTTCTGTCCATAATATCTTACTCAAATACATTCACCAAGTATCAATCCCTCAATCTCATGGCCACCAAGGTCTCTGCCTCTATGTTGATCATCTATTAGCACTTATCCTTTTTGCAATACCCCAGATTTCCACAACAACGAGGACATCTCTATTACCCAATTCAATCTTTTATTTACCAAATACAAATATCTCAATCTGATTGATATTTCAACTCCCCTCTATACATTATTAATCAAAATGAATTGTCACTGTTAGTAAAATATCTATTTCAAATATATATATATATATATATATATTATATATATAATATATTAATATATATATACTATATATATCAGTATAATAATATTATATATATATAATTAATATAATATATTTATATAATTATTTATATATATATATATATAATTATAATTAATATATATATATATTATAATATATAATATATATTTAATATATAATATATATTATATATATATATATATAACACCAAACTATATTTAATCACATTATATATTATTCAATAGTTATAGTTGCTACGTGAAAAAAAGTTATTTCATTTTAATACTGAAATTAAATTCTATGCTCCAAACAAAATAAATTATATTTCAAAGTATAGTTATTTGTTTTTGACCTCAATTGAAGTTAGTTTAATGAATATTAGGCTAAATATACTATATTGCTTTATATGTATATTTCGTTTAGCCAAATATTTATAATTAACCTATATATAATAATATATATATATATATACCAATATAAAGTAAACAAAGCAACTAGAGGTCATTGATTAACCCGCAATATAATAATAATTATAAGGAAATGGGGTGGAGTAACGGTGGACCTAATATATCCCTAATTTAATTTAAGTAAAACATAATAGATACTTAGGGTTTTATCACCATGACCTCCAAATATGAAGAACTAAAAAAATGACTCACAAAATCAAAATGAAACAAATAGCATCTTAGGGGTCAGGTGACCCTCACAATGATAATATAATTACAATAATCAAACTGTATAGTCACATGAACCCTATTATAAACACTAATTAAAAAATAAAAAGAACAAATAAATGTTTATTTTAATTTTTTATTTTATAAAGAACTATAGCACAAATTTGCGAAGGTTCAGTAGTTGTAGCATCTCTTCAAGGAATAAAATAAAAGACACAAAGCCAAACCACTGGTGGTTAAAGAAGTAGAACACCATAATAAAAATAAAGAACATATGCAGAACGATGAGTACTCGCTAAATTAGTGGATAAAAATTTCACACAGTGAACTCTAGAGGATAACGTGTGTATCCATACTGATTAAAGTTATCGGTCAACTTTGGAGGGGCGTCGAGGATTAACACGTCCAACGTATTGAGAATTATTGTGAATGTATGATTGAGACAAATGAGGCATGGTATTGGAGATGTAGCGACGTGATCCTTACACACAATTTTTTCTGAGTAATAAAGCTCATATTTAAACAAATATAAATATTGTTTATAAAATTTAATTAATGTGAACTCATTCTTTGACCATATGGTAATCATATATTCTCAGTCGAACGTTAAACTATAGTGTCTATTCGATAAACAGTAAATCCAAATTAGAAAAAAGGAAGAATTATTATCGTAACTTTATGAAATTTGAAGAAAATTCAAAAATTGTATTCCCAATAATAAATGAATACACTCGGAGGCCTAAAGCTACAGAGAAGAAAAATTCTTTAGCACACTCTCGGGTAGGAGTCGCCTTAGCTGTGCATCATATCTCTCATTAACACCATATTATACATTATACTTACAACTTACTCTCAAGATAATTATCGACCTATACAATACATAAAATACCATATTATATAATTCACCTGAGTAATATAGAAATTAAGGTTAGGTAAGATACATCAGTATATATCTACTAATATACTATATTAATATATATATATATAATATATATCTCACTTCATTCCATTTTACTCAAATAATTCTAACACTCAATTCATCACTCCTGTCATAGCTATATATATACTATATATATATATATATTACACATATATATCACCTTCTCTGAGTTTCATTTAATCATAACCCTACTATGATATAATAAAAATCGAATAATACTTAAATTCGCAGTTAGTAACGGAGTAGCGGAGTAACGTATCCTGACCCATGCACACCAGTATAGGTATGTATGAGTGGGTATATATTGGTTGGAATAAGTAAGCTTTCTGATATAGTAATGCAATAAAGTGATGTATAAGTATTAACGTATAGTGAAGCTGTAGTAATAGAATAAATAGGATGATAGATAATAAAGTGATTTTAAGGTTAATATTAATTATAATTAGGAGGTAAGGTATGAGGATTTAGTGATGTCTCCTTAGGTTATATTCTCAATTTGTATATTATTATAGGGGTCATGATAAAAGTATATTAGATGAGTCGGGGTAGATCAGGGGATTTTAGTGTATTTCATTATATTATTAATTGACTGGATTAGATTTGAATTATTAGTAGTGTTTCGAATCTGAAGAGTATAAGTTTGAAGAGAGATATTGGTAGAGTGAGATTTATGTTTATATTAAGGGTTATAGTTAAAAAGAGTGGGGTTTGAAAGTAATACTAGTAGATAAAGAGTTAATAAGTAGTATAATGTGATTATGATGAAGTTAGAGGACAGTCCCTCGTGTGAAGTTTTATGTTAGATGGTGGTACAGTATTACATGAACAAGATGTGTGTTTAAATTATATTTAGGATATTAATGGTTAGGTAATGATTAAAGAGGAACTGAGATGAATGCAGAGTGTAGTAGGTAAAGTATGTGTAAATGAAATCAATACTAAGTGTGATGTAGCATTAATATCCTTGATGGATATGTTAATAGGGGCCATTAATGAGTCTTGGTTATACTACTCATAGAGGTAATCTTAACATAAGGGTATGTTGTTTTCCCTATATGTGGTTAAATGAATATAGATATAAGTAGTAGACATGAGTTATACTGGAATAATGAAGGTTATAAGATCTATAATGAATGTACTTAAATAGTGGCTCAAGATGGACAATCTTAAGGGAGTGTTAAGGTGTGAGAAGAATTGATAAATGAGAATGAACGTAGAGTTGTGTGGTGTTGAAGAAAGGGATAAATAAGAGATAAATGAAAGTAACGTTTATGAGATAGGTAGTTTTGAGTCAGTGGATAAGTGAGATGATATGATATGTCGGTTGGTTAAGCGGATGAGTTAATCTAGTGGCGAGGTGTGTTAGTGTAGATACCGAACCGTACTGGTAGAGACGGAAGAAAATTACTGGATTGAGTCAGTTAAACTTGCACACCTAGATTGATATCAAGGGCAAACAATATGCCTAATTGTAGTATTCGTGTTTGGCTCCAGATATTAAATGGAGAGACACGAAAGGTGAATAAACAGGAGTGAATGCGCCAGGAGTGAGTGAAAAGAATGAATGGATTAGACTAGGGTCATTACCCCAATATAAAGGGAAGAGTATGATTGAGGTAGAGAGTGGGGCGTACACGCGGACCTGGGCCAAGGGATGAACCCTTACATTGACGATCTATCACATATTAAGATAGCAAGAGATACTGGTGCCATCTTGCTACGTCCCATCTGGACTCCCAGACATTATGATAGGAGTACGAAGAAATCTGACTAAAATTCCATCAGACTGAGAGCAGACCGCACATGGTGTTCAGCGAACCTAACCTAATGGTACACCATGAAGGAAGGGACGGATTAAAGACAACTGGAGGGTGCACTATGATCCTTATCGAGAGAGACTATTTTGTTATGTTCTATAGAACAAGCAACTTGGGTCACGTGACCCATTATAAATTAACAACGTGCCACAACTGGCTGTATATGCGTGTGACCTTATACTCACCCAAGAGAGAGTGAAACTGACAATGCTAGTATGCCAAGAACGTCGAACGTCCGTTGATCATGTTCAAATTACAAGAACAATGCACACTATGGCTCTGTTGACGGCAACAATATAGAATGGAGAGGATAGATAAAAGAAGAAAGTTAAGTGAGATATGAGTGGCCACGTGATACATATATTATCACCATATTTCAAGAACAAGCATACTACAATAAAGACAAAATTTATATAGACCCTGAAAATAAGTAACTAATCCATCATAAGTTAATAACTTGGACACATACTATCCAAATTAGAAGATGCATATAATCTTTAGCTCATAACCTATACTGCAATCTCTCTAACCTATAAATATAAAATCCATAAATTACTTCAAATATCTATACTCATTAAGATTCCCTACATAAGTATATATACATATAAAACCAATCATTATACTACGTGAGATAAAATATGGTAAGGGGCACGCTCTAACAAACTCTCTTCTCACCATTCTCCATAATTCTTAAAAATCACCATTACCTCTGCCACTCATATATACTAATCATACTCTATCAGTTATACTTCTAAACTACCCAGATATATAAAATATATAAAAATCGATGAGAATATTCGAATTACAAGCGTTAGGTTCAGCGGATAGAGCGAGGATTGTGAAAGAGTAGTCACTGAGCGCACAGCTAATAAGATATAAAAGATTATTAGAGATAAGTGAGAAGGTGAATAGAAGTTATATGAGTAGGTAGATGAATATATATGAGTTATGGCGATTCTATGATTAGAGGTATGACCTTAGTGGGTACATCAAGAAGCTGATGGTGGATTTTATCTGTGATGATGTAAGTACTATTAAAATATCTTAAATGGTATTTATTATATTATTATAAGTTATTGATAAAGGTCAAAGTGTATATATGTGGTTGCGAACTAATATATGATATGATTACCTAATCTGAGGGAGTATTGATAATGATATTTAAGGTATAAGTAGTGCGATATATTTATCTTATACCGCTGTGAGAATAAGTCTGAATGATGTTTTGAGGTAATGGAGGTGTATGAGTAGAAGAGCTTCAAAAACCTGATTATATATGGTGTTTGGGTTGACTACTAATAAAATGGTTATGGTGATAAGTGATCCAAAAATAGTGTTAATTAGTAGTATATATATAACAGGTAGCTCATTTTGGGTGTGGTACGGGAGAAAATGAGAATATGTTAAATAGGAAGGAGTGAATAGTAATCTTATGTGAGAGGAGGAGGTATGTGTTTAAGTTAAATATTAATTATTCTTTAAAAACACAAGAGTAAATTAAAATGTACACTAGAGTTGAGAGTGATAGGTTAAGATAGGTATTGGAGGCGAAAAGTATGAATTGATTTTGTTTTATGGTGTAAAGAAGATGTTTTTTTTTTTACATCTCTATTAGACACCGCCTGCTCACTTGAGGCAGTAGTACTCACTTAATTTCTATAAGGAGGGTGTGAGACGCAGCTTAATAGTGAGGTAGAGATTAAATTGAGTAGGAACGAGCATCATGAAGAGGAAGAGAATTTACTCACACTAGAAAGATGTGGCAGGATAAAAGAAAGGAGAAGTACACCGACAGCTGAGAAACAATTAGATATTGGAGTATATCTAATATCAACACAAAATCTCATTAGTACGTGACACATATTATATATTAGCAACCTTATCTCATTGGTGCTTTCGTGGTATCGTCGTAAAGGTAATGATTATGGCTATAACTGAGTTCTAACCTTGAAGCACTGTTATGCCGCTACGGATATCCTATTAGATATAAATTATGATAGATAAAGCACCAACATACTGACGTTAGTGCAAAGATAGATGGGTGCAAGTGAGCTATATAGAAAAGTAACAGGGCAGTATTATAATAGCCTATTATTGGCCTTTGACTTTATTCAGACCGCTATCTCAAAAGACCGGTGAAACCAGTAGCCTACCCCAGAAATTATTGCAATGTAGTGATGGACGAGATCATGTCTTTTCTCATAGTATCATAGGGCTGTTTAGACTGCAGAAACCTTAGTTAATAATAGCCTGGACGCCAAATATTAAGAACAAGAAGGCAAGCATAAAGGGATCACAGTTCGTAAACCCAGACTCATAGATCTAAAAAGCAGATAAGAGACATAACAGTGTCTTATATGGAGAGGGACCGGCCCTATCAACCCATTACCTTGATATGAGTGTCGTGAAGGAGATCCTAGGAATTTTTTTCGTTATTCATGCTGTGACAAAGGCCAAGCACATGTATATATTAGAATGATGATATCAAAAAGGAGACTGAACAGAAACCGTCAACAAAAGGAGAAGATAGGAAGAAACTATCAGTAGGAGGGTCCTCTAAGGGATGAGCGCAGCAAATTATAAGAGTAGTCAGTAGGCGCAATTGATGTTCAACATGATCTCAATTTATTCTCACAAGGTTTGAGAACGATGAAAAAGCCAACCTTGGGTCACCGAGCAGATATGTATCCTCGTTAAGAAATCATAGCGAGAAAAATGAATACCGGAAAGGTTAAAAGAAGCAGAAAGGCAACCAATTCGGAGGAAGATTAAGGTTGACCAATAATAAAAGAACAGAGGAAAGCTGACAAATGAGTATCAAGTAATAGTTGAGGTCTGAGTAGACATAGAAGGGATACGATATGATTCACAGGAGAGACATCTAAACTGTGAGGGTCGCAATGGTTTACCCGAGAGAAAGTTAGAGATAGATCAGAGAGTGGAGTAAGATGATGGCTATACGATGAAAGCCAGGAATAAAGTAAGGCAGAGAATAGTACAGAATCACACGGAGAGGAACAACACACAGCTACAATACTACAAAAAGAAAGACAAAAGATAGTAAAGTCGCCGAGATCACATGCAAAAGACAGCGATATAATTGATCCACGTCAAGTTTAAACAAAATACTAGGAGCAATCAGAAACTATAATTCAGCAAACGCAGAATATTGGAGAAAAGATGCACCACAATAATGGTAAGGCGAGCTTTGGAGAGCTCCACAGAAATGCACTCTAGCGTGCCATACCCCCACTCCATGGTCAAAAATGCCTCTCTTCTGGCATATTCGCTCAGCCTGCCACCAACAGCCACAATTGATCTCCCCACGGTAAATTCACTAAGATAGGCGTGAAAGACCATAAGACTACCTCGGCTTCACCAACTCTACGCTGTAACCGATTACTCAAATAATTCTAACACATCTCGCCATAGTGAGCCACACCTCCTCGACCTTCGCGCCGAGAAGACCGTCCACGTGAGTACAGAATTACAGAGGAAGAAAGTGAAAAAGAATCTAACTTACCGTATAGTAACTAGGGGAGTAGCAGGAGTAAACAGGTTGAAGTCACGTGCTCAGAGAAAGTGATTCTAATATAGTATTTAGATAGTAATAACATAAGTTTATAGTAAGCTTATTATAGTGGATCATAGTTAGAAGGTCAGAGCGGCTTACGCCATTTTATTCGTGAATAAGGTTGGACATATGCACGCTTTACTCAAACTCAACTAGATAGGAAGGCTAGTATTGAAGTAATGACATAGAGAATATAAGTTAAGAATATACGAGGGGCGGGGTCAGACAGGCGAATATATTATAGAGCACACTCCCTCAAAACTCGAGAGGAAATGCCATCCGGGCCACCCGCCTTCCTTATACTTGTATTCCATTATATTTAAGATTTTTTCAGAAAGCCCATTTAGTACACTATACCAGATCAAATGTAATCACAAGTAAAATAAAGGCATAGGAACCTGAGAGGAGAAGGAGGAGGATAAGTAAGGAAATTACCAGAATATCGATCCTAGGTGATTATTGATAGTTGAGAGGAAAATAAGTGAGATAAGTCACGAAGAGATTAGGCCTTTATTATACAGTTTGGAGTATTAGCAACCAGAACCATACAGAGCGAGAATATAAGAGAGAAGGAAAGGATGATTTTACAGAAGTTGTTGTAGAGTATGTTTTTGGCAAAGTAGGCCAGAAGGATTTTGTCATAGTATATAGGTAAGAATCAAATAAGGAGGTCAAGCGCTAACTTTCGTATTAAAATTAAAAGTCCGCTTTGTGACTCGTCGTTAATAGAGTTATACCTTGCAACGGTTTCAGCTGAATTATATGACAAAAATTAGCGAGAGTGGAGTGGAGAAAAAATGAGTAATTAATTTCGACAGATTCGCGATTCCTTCCGCTGAATTAGCGCCACGCATATTGATTCTCTCAATAGCCTAAGCTAATATGTGCCTACAAAGTGGAACCAAATTGCTCCAACAGAATCACGAGAAAGCATGGGGATGTTTCTGTGAGGGCAGAGAAGAAAAGTACTCACGATTTTAAGCTAATTGGAGAATTGGATTGTCGCAGTGCAGTACACAGCCATTCTTATATCGAATATAATGGAAGATGACAGTTAGCCACTTTAATCGGGCTGCTCGGGGGCATTGCGTTTGCTTCTACGTTTCTATAACAATATATATGGAAGTGTTCTGTGCTCTATAGTACAATAGTCTCTGATACGATCGCGTGTGTGCTTACACTAGCGGACTATAAGTTTGGAGAGCAAAGACAGTTTTATGGATTAATCGAATTGAGAGTAAAGGTATTTATTGTGCTGCGGTTATCAAGTAGGTCTTCCTTACTGTGGGATCTAAATCTTCATTTCTTCACATCAAAAATTTCGGTCGCTCCACTCGTCTGGAAATCGTGGTGCTGTGTTCTCATTGGCTCTCATTGTCTAGAAGGGACTGCGTGAGAGCACACGTGTTATTTGGCGGAGGAGGCTCGTTTGGATAAGAGAGAATGCTCTGGTTCGCGCCAGGTACCTTCTCTGTCGATGCACTACCCTGGCTGCACGCTAAATGTTTCTCGGGATCTGCAGTCGGTATACAGTGTTGAGAAAAGTGCTTGAAGTTGACTCCAGGTGATGATCATCTTCGCGTACGCAGAGGCTTCATACGTGTGTATATTCTTCCTGGCTTGTATGTAAACACACAACTGAGGAAGTGACGAGCATGAGAGAGCGTGCGCTGTTGTGATCTCTCACTACTACTGACAAAATCTTCTGGCCAGCTCATGCCTCACACACCCACTCACAATATCACACGAAGCAACCAGTGTAGGTGTGAGCCGAATCATTTCCTATCCACGCCACTTTCCTCTATTATCGCATTACACTAGAGATGTTGGTGCGAGGGTTGCGATTGACTTAAATACTCCAACTGAGCAAACATGGCCAAATCTCTTATCGAGTGAAACACGTACAGAATCGCTAAGTGTGGTCCTGGTACTCCTACTAACTCCAACCCTGGACGATTCTCGGCCATTCCTCTTGCCACCTCTCTCTTCCTACACTCTACAAGGGTGGACACATTGTTGCACGGTTTTGTCGTTGTGAGTATATGATCGGGGTGCATGGGCTTCTGAAATCACTATCTCGAGACACCTGATCTAGGAAGGCAGTCGGAGGCAGAGCCAAATTCACACGCGTTCGCGCTTGCGAATATAATAATGAGAGCAGCAATTGATAGCCTCGTGACCGTTTGGTGGTGACATTGCCGCGCTGCTCGCTGCGTAGGAAATTAGCATGATAGTCTTGTCACTATAGACCTCTGCGCATTATCATTAGACTAACATATTTCGCTATTAGTGTTGTGAGAAGTAGGCGGCATACCTTGTCTACAAAGCTCTATCTTCTTACTACGAAAGATAGGAAGTGCAGTCTCGTAGGACTATCATTATCTCATATATGTAGAATTTCATGAGCCTATAGCTCTAACTTGTACTTGTTTGAGTATCTAACGCAAGTCATAATCATATTAGCATAGAGCATACTTCTCTGCTCGAATTCGGACACACTTCACTTCTTAGACCATTTTGGCTGTTGACTATACTCGTATGTATCGACTTTAACGTCATTCCGATCGATATATATGTATGTAGTGCTTACGAGTGCTCTGAGTTCACTCGTAGGTCTAACTGGCGAATAATACTCTTATCTGAGAATATCAAAGACTTGTATATTATTATTAATGGTTTAATTCCGACACTCCTATAGATTATGTGGTGTAGGGAGACTTGCGTTAGGATAGAGCGCTTGGACATTATATCGTCAATGTAGAGTTTGACGTGTAGAGTGGCACTACGCATCACGCTCGTCTCATGGAGCGCTCTCCAATAGCTTCGTCGCCTCTCCACTTGGGCTTTCTACCTCCATATCTCTTATTATGCTATACACTTATGCTTGTCGGTTTGTTATTTTTATTATCTTATAATACAACTATCATATACTGAGTGTGTGGTCTGTCTCTCGTTAGTGAGACGCGGTCGCACTGAGAGATTACTCTTGAACCCTTGTGCTTTGGCTTCAGTTCACTCATTTCAATAGTGGGTGCTCTCTCCGCTTCACGACTAGGTGGTGGTATGGCCTGGCAACCTATTATTTGGCTCGGCTCGTGAGGTGTCTATTCTCACTGTGCTGGTTTCGTGTGGTGACTCAAATAGATCTTCTCACCTGCACATCTAAACTCTATAGCGCTAAAGTCGAAGAGTAGCACTCAGGATGTGGGACTGCAACACAATATCCTTGTCTAACGTTATGAATTTCGAAATACATGCATCACCTTTTCTTTTATCTGTTAGAGAATGTGCCTCTCGACTAATAACTCTTTTCCTTGTGATTCGAATATTCTTCTGTCTCTTGTATCTTCGTGATATCACACTCTCATCGCGAGAGTGAGGAGTGTGGCCAATACACTATAGCGTGTGACACCTTATTTTAACATAATACTATTCTTATACACAACTCAATAATCATATTCTTAACATAAATATCTCTACTCTCTAAGACACCTTTTCTAAACTTCTTCGGTTTATGCTGTCTCTTCGTACTATCTCTGAAGTTGTTTCGTTCTGTGGAGCTCGTTCATAGTCTCTCCTCTTTTTATGACAATCGGAATGCATCTTGCATTTGATTTACTTTCTTTGAGAGGTATACACAGTACTAATACATTTAGCGGAGCTCTATAAAGACTAGTCTTTGAGATTATCTCTATCGAGACAACGTTATTGAATAGAGGGAGCTCTTGCATTTGATAATTTTTTTGAGTCGAGCAATTATTTGTAACGGAGCCTTGCATTGAAATTTTTGAGTGGAGCAATTATATTTTACGGAGCTCTTACATTTGAATATTTTTTGAGTGGAGCCATTATATTTTAGTGAGCTCTTGCATTTGAATATTTTTTGAGTAGAGCCATTGTATTATTTTACGGAGCTCTTACATTTGAAATTTTGTGTGGACCATTTGAATTTTGTGGAGGCTGGGCGGCCCTCAAAGAAACTTGGACCATATGTTCATAGAGTATTTTAGTTACTTGTCTGTTGGTATTTTTGGTATCCCTCTTATGCCATGTTATATTGTCTTGCGCCATAGTCGTGATGATCAATGAGTCTCATCCCTTTGAGTAACTTTGTTGAGAGTTTACGTGGCTTGAGCTCTCAGAGTGGGATGTGGCACTTTGTTGAACACCTTGACAAACCGCCTATATTTTGGGTAATTTTGAAATTCTTTTTTGAAATTCGAAATTTTGGTTGTTTTTTTTGGGGTGGTTTTAAAATGAAAAATCAAGATTTCTTTTGCATTCCGTGGGATATTATGTTTTCGCAAGAGTCTCAGTAGTGTAGTAAAGCCTGCTCGCTGTTCATTCTGTAATTTCTTTAGATAACTCGAAGATTTACTCCTTGTTCTTTAATCTTGGGGTGTATTCGGGATGTTGGTGTTGACTAAATTACATATTCTTTAGGATTTTTCTTCTAGGGTGAGAAATTGGTACGCTGAATTGTTTTGAAAAAGTATTCGTAAGTGTGCTTCAGAGGGAATTTGTCTCACCTTGACAGTGTTCTTTGAGAAACATTCTTTTTGTGACTCGTCCGCCACTTTTATAGCTATTCAATGATTGTTCTTTGGTGTGCATGCTAATTAGGTAATATCTAGTGTTGAGTGATTTATGTATATTTCTATCAGAGTACTACTGTGATCTGTTGCTGTGAGATTATTCCTTTAGTTGACTAGTCAAATCTGTGAATTTGTTGGTTTATGTGCATAATTTCCATTCTTTCGTGTATAACTCTACTCGCAAATTATATTATTATTTCACTTCTCTCTTTATCTTTACTCACAATTGACTGTCGTTAACACACGCCTTACCTTGAATAGGGCTCTGCCCTCGAGTGGTGTGAGCAGCGGTGTCAAGTGTAAAAAAAAAAACATCTTCTTCACAAACAAACAATCATCATACTTTCGCTCCAATTACCATATCTACCTACACCACTCTAAGAACAATTATAATTACTCTGTGTGTTTAAGAAAGTTAACTTCACACATACGCTCTCTCCTCAGCAGAGATCATTCAATAGCACTTCCTACGATTCCGAATTTATTTTTTTGATTATTTTTCGTATATTGAAAAAGATTTTTGCTACTATTTAGGTGTGGGAGTGGTGTATATATTTTCGTTTGAGGTACACACATACAGTGGTATCCTAATTATTTATTTATAATATAATATACATTTTCGAATTTACACACACACACACACACTGATAAAGGAATTTTTTTTTTGAAGTAATTTTTTTTTGTTTTCGCGTATTTTTCACTTGCATAAAATTGATAATAAAGAGAAGCAGTATGGTGGGTACTGACAAAGAGAATGATGAAGGTGCCAAAGGAGGATTAAGAGCAATGGCCTTACTAAATGAACTGCAACAAGTGCTAGTAACCGAGGCAGAGGATTTAGATTTAGATAATGTGACAGCAGTATTGGATAGTTGTTCACAAGCTCTAAAAACAAAGAGAGGAAACCCTAGTACAGAGCAACCGGTTGAGGTGAACAATAGTACGGTACAACAACAGGGTGACAAAAGAAGAGAAAAGCCAAATGTGGAACATTCAGTAAGAAAGAAGGAGATAGGTAAGATAAAACCAAAAGTGCAGTATGCATTGAGGTATAGGGAAGAGGATTATGAGGAGAACAATGATGACATCTTTGATAATAGAAGTGAAACTGAAAGTGAAGGTGGTGGCAAGAGGAAGAAGAGGAGGAACAAAAGAAGGAGACATGTAAGAAAATATACGGTAGATGATAGTTCGGTGACAGAAGTAGAGTCAGAAGGTGACAGTGAGTTGGATAAAGGTGGTAAGTTGTGGTTAAAAAGGTTGGTGGAACTTGAAGAATCGGGTATGGAACCCGGTATAGCAGTAAATAGAGTGCTCATCATCTTAGCTGGTGAACTTTTGGAGGTGATGCGCACTTACAGTAGAGCTAACACAAAAGCGGTAAAACCTTTAAAGTATGGACGAGACAAGGTACAGACCTTCGATGCCTTCATCGAAGACTTTGAGAGGTACGCAAAAGAACAGCTTGGAGGGGATAAGAATCGGTGGGCTGTTGAATTGAGAAGCTTTTTGGAGGGTGGCCCCTTAAGAACATACTACAGTATATACAGAGCGAAAATGAAGTATGTAACTATCGTGTCAAGGATGCGTAGTTGGTGCAAAGAGGAGAAAGATAGTGAGGTGATGGATCTTCAGAAGGAATTCTGGAAGATGGAGATTAGAAAAAATGAAAAGATCGCCGAGTTTGCTCTGCGCATGCAGACAACATATGAGGCAGCAACAGAAGAAGATCAGAGGGAAAATGGCATCTTTCACTACAAGTTGATGAGTGTGCAGGAAACAACTAAGACTAGCATAACCAGTTCCATCAAGACCTTGACCATATTTGCTGCATTATCTCTTACTATCATGAGAATTTTTGATGGCTGAAGTTGAAAGTCGTTAAATGTCTCTTGAACAATATTCCTTATGTTTATTGCAGTGTGTGACATTTCAAACGACATGCTGCAGCCATCCAAGAAAGACAAAGAAGAAGCTATCGACTTCGAAGACAACCAGACTTCTTCGACGTCTTTCTTTATGATGTAAAAATGAAAACGGAGAGGAAAGAGCGGAGACAGAAGAAACTGCTGCTGCTGCAACAGCAGAAGCAAAGTTCTGAACTGATATTTATGACTCTAAATAATAAGGGTGCATCTCCTTTAAAGATAAAACAGTCAGGTACAAAAAGAAAATAGAAGACCCTTCTGAATCTCGACCATTAAGAAAAAAAAATTATCATCAATATTTATAACTTAAGATGACAAAATCCTTTAATAAATTAGAAAATGTTTATAAAAAGTGGCTATGATGTAGGAAAATATTGAATCAGCAGTAT
>JABUQX010046376.1:0-2500 GCA_015478945.1 Trachelipus rathkii
TTTACTATGTGGAAGTATTTGTTTAAAAGCTGCACTAGCTGTTTATTTCTGTCAGCTGAGTGGAAGAAAGGTAAGGGCTCGTGTTAACCCCTCCCATTTTTTTTCGTGATAGCGCTGTAACTTGTTGTCTGATTTTCATATTATATTCTTTCTTTATCTTTTATTTGTACTTAATAATTATAACTGAAATAGAGCTACGAATGGAGAGAATTTGGAAAAAGTGAGGAAGTTATAAAACAGGTACATTATATAATAGGTTGATGTTACCTTCTTATCTGATACAAAAAAATTACTTTTATACTTTATAAAGCTTGGGGGAAAGATACAGTACTCTCGGAGAAGACCTCTGTCTCCGATTTCTCTTCAACGGAAGATACGTAAATGTGGTTGCCAAAATTAGAGGTTAAAAACGCGACAGTTGGCCCTCCGAAAATCCTGCTTTCATTGCTCCCCCCCTTCTTTACACAGATCACTCTCATAATTATTATTAAGAAAGTTATTAAAAAATATAAACCTTCATGCAACCCTAAATCAATAGTTTTTTTAATACATTACTTTCGATTATATTTTTATTTTTAAAATCATTGGCAATAGCAATTTTATCTTTTTATCAACATTAAATATAATTTACTTAACATTATTATTGTTATCAAAAGTTTTATATTGCTTCAGGTCAAAAGCACTGCAAGGTTCTATACCTCTATCTGCCCCGTCAAATCTTATCGTAGGCGCGTTAGAGTGCGCTGCTCATTAAATGACCTGTGATGCAGAGGTATGCATATCAGTTGCGCTGTTTCTCTACCTTCCACAATTTCTTTTATTTATTCTATTTAATAGTCTACAAAGTTTTGTGCAGGATACAGCACTTTCAGAGTTATCGGTCGTCGCGGCTTTCCCACGAACGGTGGAAACGCAGATATCCCCGTCCAAATTAGAGGTTAAAGATGCGACAGCTGGCACTCTGAAAGCCCTGCTTTCACTGCAGTCAACTTTATTATACAAACCATCCTCATTTCTATTACTAAAAATGTTATAAAAAAATATAAAACCATTATGCAAATTAGACTCATTAATTTTTAATACATTATTATCGATCACATTTTTATTTATAAAAGCGAGGGCGATAGCAATGTTATCCCTTTCTATTTCGCTTGAGATTTCAGCTTCGCATATATGACAAAATGTCTCATTATTATTAGTACTAATTACAAAAGAATTTTCATTATTTTTAGCAATTATATTTGATTCATTGAGATTTTTATTATTAATTTTATTATTATTTTTAACATTATTATAATTATAATTATTATTATTATTTATTATTTGTATCGTTAACCTATTTTGTAACATTTTAAAAATTCCTAAGAAAGATTTTCAAAATGAATTTCGGTATGCTGATTAGTTTCCCGCATTCGCAGCGTGAGTGGAGCGGGAGTTGACCGTTGACTCTCCCCCGCGGGGTATAAGAGGGAGTATAGTGGGCAGTCAGATGATTCACAAGAATAGGCTTTATGGAGATACCTCCCATGGTAGTAACAGAGCACCCTGGCGGCATTTTTTGTTGGTTTGCCGCGTTGTCAAATCTCCGTCTGCCCTAACTTCTGCCCCTCCTTGAATTTTGGTTTCTTTCCTCTGGTCGTTGACTCTGTGCAATGTGGCTGAGTGTTTCTGCGACTTCAAACTTTATCTGCTGTTAAGATGTTTTGAAGTTGTGTAAGTATTTCTTCTTGCGTTTCAGCTGCTTTGTCCGCCAGTTATTCGCGCTCATGTGTGCGTTTTCGTTGTGCCGGGTATGGCGTTGAGTACAGGTCTTCTTGGCTGACTTGATTCACATTCCTCCAATATGGAGGCTCCCTCCCATAGTGGGGTATTGACTGGTAATTTTTGTGGACGATATTTTTACCAGCTTATGTAAATCATTATCTTGCGCTAATGTGTACAGACTCATTTGCACTGCCGTAAGGAGTTCAGCTAAAATGAGTTCTTGGGCGAATTTCGGGTTGTTTTCCACAAGCAGTTCAAAATTCTTATGTCCTAGCACCTCCTTTATTTACTCTGTTAATATAATGGCTTGGCAGCTCATTTTTTCCAATTCCTTTCTTAAAAACGTCCCTAGCAAGTTGCCTTAAAGCGGGGAGGTAAGTCTCTTTGATCCTGTTTATTAGTTGTTCTTAAGAATTTTCTTTAAGTGAAAATTGGATGGTAGATACCAAGCTGTTCGGGAGGATTGAAGCTAAAAGTCTTACTTTCTCAGCCCCATCATGAATTTCATTGAGTTTGAAGACGGCATTCGTAGCTGAGAGCCAACTGACGATGCCGTATGCATCAAATTGCGGAAGCTGGTTGGAAGTTAAAGTGTTCGCTTTGTTTTGGTGCGCTTTTGAGTGGGTGTGACTTCTCAAGTGAGCAGGTGACTTCGTCTTGTTGACACGGGGCGTGCACTCTCTATCGCTATCCGAACTTGAAGAGGTTTCCTCCCTCAAAGAAAGAGAAGGGGCTT
>JABUQX010046376.1:7500-13879 GCA_015478945.1 Trachelipus rathkii
AACTTGTGTGCTATTTTTATACATTTTCCATGTTCACATGCCAACAACAAAATTACAAATTCAGCTTCATAAGAAAAATATATACATAGTGCATAATATATGTAAAGCAAGTTTGAATGTTTTTTTTAGAAATCAAAAATGATATAAAAAAAAATAAAAAAATTAGGTAATTTTATAAAATTTGGGAAATATAAAGAAAATTAGAGAAAATTTAATAAATATTAAAAAAAAGTAGAGAAAATTTGAGTAATTTGAAAATTACAGTAAATTTCATGAAGTAATATTCCATAATTTGAGGAAACTTATATAATATTCAGATAATGATTTATGATAATATTTTATACACCATTTATGGTGTATGAATAACAAATTAAATTAATTTACATTAAATCACCATATATTACTGCGGCGTTTATTATTATAATCATCGAGAGAGAGAGAGAGAGAGAGAGAGAGAGAGAGAGAGAGAGAGAGAGAGAGAGAGAGAGAGAGAGAGAGAGAGAGAGAGAGAGAGAGAGAGAGAGAGAGAGCTATATGAAGGCTAATTAATGTTGGGTTTCTGAATAAATTCTTGCCCATTATAGAACATAACCTTTAATCACATCATACATTGACTTATATTACTGGATCATATAACCCAAATAGCATGTAAAATTGCTGCTAGCTTGATAAGTTTTGATATAAATTTGCTTTGACAAACTTGCTAAAATAAACTTGAAGCAAACTTAGAGAGTGCTTTCATATTGGTTTCAAGTTTGATATACTCTGATACTAAATTGCGGTGGCAAACTTTTAAAATTAAACTTATAGCAAACTTGCAGAAAGTTATATATATAAATATATATATATATATATATATATATATATATATATATATATATATATAAATATATATATATACTATAGCAATATATATATATATATATATATATATATATATATATATATATATATATAATAATAATAATAATAAAACTTAAAATAAAAATAAAAAATTAAATTAATAATAAAAATTAAAAGTCGTTAAACAAAATCGTGAATATTTTTATTTTTGGGTGTGATAAAAGAAATTATAAAATTAATTGATTTAAATTAAAGATAAAATTGCATATATATATATATATATATATATATATATATATATATATATATATATATATATATATATAATATATATATATATATATATATATATATATATATATATATATATATATATATATATATATAACATATATATAACTCTTTATATATATATATATATATTTATATATATGTAACTATATATATATATATATATATATATATATATATATATATATATATAAATATATATATATATATATATATATATATATATATATATATATATATATATATATATATATATATATATATATATATATATATATATATATATATATATATATATATATATATATATATATATATATATATATATATATATGTGATTTGTATATTTTTTATATATATATATATATATATATATATATATATATATATATATATATATATAGTATATGCGTGCGTGTGTATTTTCTGTGCATATATATATTCAAAATTTCATGTCATCATACTCCATAGATGGAAGGTTCATTTCCTTTTGAAATCTTTTTAAAGAAAGAAATTAAAAAAAAGAAGAAAAAAAAAAAGAGTTAAACGAAATTTTAAAAGAAAAAAATTTTTGACTAAAATTTGTAGTAAAAACTTTTTTAAAATTTTGTTAATCGAATGCTTCCTGTCATTAGGTTTAAAAGGAAGAGTATAAAAGAGAAAGGAAACAAAAGCCAACAGATAAACGTGATCACAGAAAAGGGAAGAGCTGTGAAATGTGAAGATGATAAAAGTTTGAAGAAGAAGAAGAAGAAGAAATAGATATATATACATATATATATATATATATATATATATATATATATATATATATACTTTCTATATATATATATATATATGTATATAACAACCATATATATATGCTCTATGGGTTAGATAGTGGTGTCTTTACTTTGTTTATATTATAACTATACTTTATATAACACATAGTTTATATATATTTATATATTATATATACCTATATACTATATACTATATACTATATATATATATATATTTTATACTTTTATATATATATCTTTGCTATATATATATATATTTTTTTATACTACTATTTTCTATTATATATATAATATATATAAGAAAATATATATAATATAATATATATATATATATATATATATATATATGTATATATATATATATATATATATATATATATATATATATACAACTTAATATACATAGGAATAATATTACAAGAATAATAAGTTGTAATCATGGTGTATATAATAATAATAATAATATATATATAATATATATAATATAATATATATATATAATAATAATATATATATATGTTTTTTATATATATATAATAATAATATATATATATATATATATATACATAATAATATTTATAATATATATATATATATACATATATATAATATAATATAATATATATATATATATATATAATAATATAATATATATATATATATATATACTATATACTATCTATATATATATATATATATATGTATATATATATATATATATATATATAAGCTATATATATATATATTTTTATATATATATATATATATATATATATATATATATATATATATATATATATATATATATATATATATATATATATAGGGAGAGTATAAGCATACTAGCAGCGATGAAATTACCTCCCATTTTAATTGTTCTCCTTTCTCTTTTGCGTTCATATACACACTAATCCTCCAGAAAACATCTCACAGACACCAGATCATATACACAAACTTATATCCACACCCCTCTTCTAGACAACATCTTACGGACATACCTATCCCTTATATCCCTATGTGTGGGGAAGAAGAAATTGCCCACATCGTATGTTCTGCTTGTCGTAGAAGGCGACAAAGGGTCGGTGGTAGTTGGGTTGACTGACCACTACTACTTATCTTTTGCCAGGAATGCTAATGAATGCCTCGGAGAAGGTCGTGGTCGATGTAAACGGCCTTCTATCGTTCGGCGAAAATGTATGAATCGTATAGGTACATGCAATGTCAGAGAAATAAATGTTGGGGAGAAGAGAAGAGAGGTGATGATGTATTTAGAAAGGGTAAATTTGATTTGCTCGCTGCCACTGAAACAAAGATTAAAGGAAACGGTGAAAATGAGTGGTGTAGTGTAAAAAAATGTGTATGTCCTGGTGTTTAAAGGAATGAGAGGGGTAGAGAAGGAGTTGCAATTCTGATGAGTGACTTATGGTACAGATCTATCTTTGTGTGTGTGTGTGTGTGTGTGTGTGTGTGTGTGTGTGTGTGTGTGTGTGTGTACTAGAATTCTAATGGTTAAATTTAAATTTGAAAAGGTCAAGGTATGAGTGATTGTGACATATGGTCCATCTGAGGGTAATGTTGAAGAGAGTGCGATTTTCTGGGATAATCTGAATGATGTTTTGGATGGGGTGAGTAGGAGCTTCAGATTGATTGTGTTGGGTGACCTAAATGGTTTAATAGGTGATCAAAATAAAGATGATATAACAGGTAGTTTTGGGGTGTGTTAAGAGGATGAGAATGGTAGGAAGGTGATTGATTTCTGTGAGGAGAGAGGTATGTGTGTAAGTAATACTTTCTTTAAACACACGAGTATTCATAAGTATACTAGAGTTGGCTTAGGTAGAGATGGTATCGAAGCGAAAAGTATGGTTGATTTTGTGTTGGTGAGGAAGGAAATGTTGAAGTATGTGTTGGATGTTAAATCAGTGAGGGAGTTAGGAATGGGATTATCATATCATTATGTTGTTTTATGTAAAATTAAGTTAGTGGGGCTTGAATGGAGAGGAAGGTGATAAGGAAGGAAGTGGGTAGAATTAAGAGTGAGAAGTTAAGTGAACAAGGTAATAAGGATAAGTATTTATAAGCGCTAGCAAGTGAATCAGCTGAATGTGAACAAGTTGAAACTGAAGAACTCTGGGAGCAAATGAAGGAAGCAGTTGTTATCAGTGCAAAGGAAGTATGTGGATGTGCTAAAGTAGGAAGTAAGAATGTTAGCAGTAAGTGGTGGAATGAAGAGGTGATGCAAGCGGTTAAAAGTAAAAAAAAGTGTGGTTGAATTTACTAAAAGCCAATGATGAAGTTTCAAAAGAAAGATTTTTGGAATTATATAAGGAGGAAAAAAGAAATACTGAAAGGTGCATACCTAGGAGGAAAAATGAAATAGTTTGGAAGGAAGATGAATGTGGACTTACAAGGGAATAAGGAAGCTCTTCTGGAAGGAAGCGCGAAAGGTTAAGGGCAGGTTTCAACATTGGAGTTTTCTGTAAACTATTTTAGCCCCCACCTAAAAATGGACATAAAATTCTTAATTTTCATACAATTTTGATGGGAGAAAAAGCAGACCGCAGCTTTTCCCGATCTCTAAAACGTCGTTTTCGGGCGTGTTTATGTGTCTGTAGTCTTTGCTTAAGAATTTAAATTTTTTCAAAACCTCTGTTTTTGACAATTTTTAGCTTCAACTCTTACAATTTTTTTCGAAATGACTTCAAACTTGAAATATGCATAGATGGATCCATTACCTGCAAAATGCACGACTCTTTTTTTTGATTTTTTGAAATTTGTGCTCTGCAATTTAAACAAAAAAAGTAGGTTTTAAATTTCGACATTGCTGAGCACAGATTTCAAAAAATCAAAAAACTAAGTCTTTAATTTTGTAGGTAATGGACCACCTTTCTATGCATATTTCAAGTTTGAAGCCATTTCGAAAAAAAATTGTAGGAGTTCAAGCTAAAAATGCCAAAATCATAGGCTTTAAAACAATGAATACAGACACAGAAAAACACCTGAAAATGACATTTAGAGGTAAAAAAATGCTGCAGTTTGCTTCTTTTCCTATCAAAATTGTCTGAAAATTAAGAATTTCATGTCCATTTTTAGGTGAAGGCTAAAATGGGGTGCTGCAAGTTCCGGCATTTGACACTCCCCTTAAGAATGAGAATAAGGGGAATCTGCTTAGAATAATGAATAGGGATGGTGCCTTCGTAACTGATGAAATGGATGTGAGGGAAGTGTGGAAGGAACACTTCGAAAATCTGCATAACATTGGCAGTAATGAAGAGATGATAGTGAATGTGTGTGGGTTTGATGGTAAAAGAAGGAATATATATTTTGGGGATGAAGTCATTAGTAAGGAGGAGGTAATGGGTAGAGTGAGAAAGTTGAAGAATGATAAATCTGCAGGTATGGATGAAATTACTGGTGAAAGGACCAAGAACAGAGGACAGATGGAGATTGATTGGATTTGGAAGTTGTGTAACAAAGCGTTTATGGAGGGTATAGTTCCGAGGGATTGGAGAAGAGCAATAATAGTACCATTATATAAGGGAAAAGAGATAAGGGTAACTGTTGGAATTATAGGAGAATTAGTTTATTGAATGTTGTTGGGAAGATATATGCTGGTATTTTGGTCGAAAGAGTGCGTCGAGTGACTGAAGGGTTGATTGGTGAAGAACAATATGCGTTTAGGAGTGGTAGAGGATGTGTGGGTCAAATCTTTACATTGAAACAAATGATTCAGAAAATGAGAGAGAAGAAGAATAAATTGTATTTATGTTTCATGGATTTGCATGAGGCGTATGATAGGATTAATAGGAAAGCTTTATGTCAGAGATTAGTGATATATGGTGTTGGTGGTAGGCTTCTGAATGAAACCAAAAGTATGCATAACGATACTGAAGCGTGTGTAAGAATGAATGGTGTCGGAAGTGATTGGTTTAATATTAATAGCGGAGTGAGGCAGGGATGTGTTATGTCTCCTTGGTTATTCAATTTGTATATGGTGGGGGGTGGCAGAAGATGGTGTTAGAATGATGGAGAATGGAAGAGAGTGATGGGTGCTCTATCTATTATATGCGGATGATTTGGTTCTGTGCGGTGAATCTGATGATAGTTTGAGAGCATTAGTAGAGAGATTTGACAGGTTGTGTAAAAGGAGGAGTCTGAAAGTAAACGTAGATAAGAGTAAGGTTATGGTTGTGAGTGAGGACAGTCCTCTTTGTGAAGTTAAATGTTAGGTGGTGAGCAGATGGAGCAAGAGTCTGTGTTTAAATATTTAAGATATATGTTGAATGAAAAGGGAACGGATGATGCAGAGTGTAGTAGGAAAGTTGTGAATGGCAGGAAGGTGGCTTGTGCAATTAAATCGCTGGTGGAAGAAAAGGGACTAAGTCATGAGTGCGCTAGGGTCTTACATGAGGGTATGTTGTTACCTGTGTTAATATATAGTAGTGATTATGGTCTGGAATAAG
>JABUQX010046377.1:5000-12500 GCA_015478945.1 Trachelipus rathkii
TTTACAAATTTTCAATTTTTAACTTTTAATATAAAGTATCTAATATAAATATTCAATCATTGATTATCTTTACATTTCTGAATTTATTATTTACAAATTATAATAAGCACATTTATAAGTGTCTGTGTATCACAAATTGAAAAAATGTTGAGTAGAAAAAAGAACGTACAAGCTGTTGGCTTATCATAATATTAGTTGAATACCACGAAGGCAAGCTTTCAACTCTGTTAACTGCATTGTAAATGAGAATATACAATTTATGATTAACCTATCCGGGAATATATTTGTACATTGGTAAGTTAATTATTTTATATTAAAATAAAATAATAATAATAATAATAATAATAAATTACTACAGCCAACAACCCTGTTCTGATAGAATTTATAGGCAGGTATTCAGTGAGGCTGAGATGAATGTAAAGATTCTACAATGTAATGATTATGTCTGAAGCTAATTTAAATGAAAAGAGATGAGATGAGTGCATGTATCCGCATTGCATTCCGCATTATGTGCATCGCATCGCATCCCGCTAATTTGTATCGCAATCCGCGAATTATCCGCATTGCATCCCGCTAATTTCATCGCTGCAACCCCATATGACCAACCCTTCCTAGAATTCTCAGAAACCAGGAAAGAATGAGAAAGGAAAACGGGAAAATGATGGAAAGAGCGAAACACTACAAGAACAAGTGTTCCGTGAACATCGGCAGATCTTACTGAAGAAACGTTGAAATTCTGATAACTGTAAATGTTTTGAAAATTCTGAAAGCTGTTAACTGTAAAACGGTCTATAACAAACTGCTCCTTCTTCTACTGAGTACGTATTCCAGAGGAGTTTCCATTACATTAGGCAAATCAGGTACCGGTCCCATACGTCGGGTAAACGGAAGAGGGGGAAAGTTGAACCTGGTTAAATCTTCCTCTTCTATGTGAACTAATTCGAGATCACTGTCATCAAGTTGGAGATTACTACAACTATAATATACCAACTACACTATATGGAGCTGGTGGTGTTTGAGACAGTGATGGTAACTGATAGGAATCTGAAGGAAGAGAAGATGGAGGGCTAGAATGGAAACCTGAGAAATCTGTGTGACGATTAGCACTCACAGTAGACGTACTGAATTGGAAAGGCTAAAAAGGTGGAGGCGTATCTTTGTTTGATTGGAAGAAAAATACTCACTGACGAAACATGTTTGAAGGAACCAATGGAGTTTGAACTTGTCTTCTCCTTGAAGAAACGAACTTCAGAAAGACGCCTCTGCCTCTAAATTCACTAGCTCAGTGAATAGCAACTGTATTTGGATTGATGTTATATGTGCCGGGGAAGATTTGTGGGGATAGATAGAAACTGGATGACACAGAGTGTGACTAATAGGTGTAAAAGCCGAAGGTACTTGAAGTTGTGAAGGTGAAGGATATTCATGATTATAAAAATCATGATAATCCATAGATGGGCTATACACACTGGGACTGTGAATAAGAATTGGGAAGTAGCAGAGAAATACTGCTGTAAAGATAAAGGTGGAACCGGAATGGTCCGTGAAGAATTTGTTGTATCACTTGGAGGAAGTACAAAAGTAACCTTGGGCGGAGAACGAGAAGGCAGAACCACTGTAGGTGAAAGGACTGCAGTTCTCACAGGAGACATTGTTGATTCCGAGGTATCAAAGTTCAGTTGTTCTATTTGATCCCATAAGTTAGGCTACCTCTTGAATAGATCCATTGGAATGGGATTTGTTAGAAGAAATCCCTCAAAATCGTTTTCTTCATCGTCTTCGATAATCTGAAATGGGTCATCTTCAACATCATTACCTGATATTGAAGAGCTGTTAACGACTGAATTAACATTAGAGTCTTCAGCATCTTCATCCACTTCTTCGTCTTCTTTATCTTCGTCGCTAAAGAATTTCTCGCGCACCTCAGGGTTGCGAGAGTAGTATTTGCGAAGGTATGTGGGAATATTATCCATCCTCGTAGGTGGCAGAAATGGACTTTCTGTAATCGGTTTTGTTGGTCATTAGCATGTCTAACAAGGTAAGTAACCCTGTTATCATTAACTGCAGTGATGATATATGGGCCTTCCCATCGGCTCTTAAATTTCTGAATAGTGCTATGACCAGTGCGAATTACCTTTTTAGCAACTTTCTGCCCGACAAGAAAAAGTCGAAAGTTCGCACTACCTTCCTTCCAATATTGAGGGAAACTGTGTGTTGGATAATGAGCCTTCTGCAAAATAAAGTCTGAGGGTGAAATACCGAGAGCACTATGTGCTGTGTTATTGTAAAAAGAACAGAAGAAGAAAGTTCCTCATCCCAACCATTGGGATTTTCAAGCACCAAGAATTTAATTATCTGAATTACACTCCTGTTGAATCGCTCACAAACCCCATTGCTAGCAGGGTGAAGCGGTGAAGCTCGTATATGCTTGATATTATGTTCTTGATGAACATTTTTAAAAGTCTGAGAAGTGAACTCAGCACCGTTATCGTTGAGAATTCGATTCGGAACTTTTGAAAGAAACGGAAGAATTTGATGTTTAATTTTTTTAGAAACTGCAAAGACGTTTTTTGTTTGATAAAGGAACAACAGAAACCCACTTGGAGAAGGGTTTAATGAGCACCATACAGTACTTGTGACCTGAACCTGTTTGAGTAAATTGTAGTAAGTCCATTGCACACGAGTCAAGTGGATACTCAGCTAATATCTTTAACATCGGAGGTGTCATAACAGAAGAAAATGTTTTCTGTCTTTGGCATATTGGGCTACATCTAACGATGTCTGAGACCACCCGGTTTACACGCGGGTGCCAAAAGTGCTTGTAAATAAGCTGTAGAAGTTTATTTCGTCCGATATGAGCACAAGAAAAATGAAGACCTAAAATTATATGAACAAGAAAATCAAGAGAGATGACATCAGCAATTCTCCTGATTTTAATTTGTGAAAGAGTATCCCATTTTCGAATACTAGCTGTGATCTGTATTGCTTGTACATTTTATGTACCCTGAGCAAACAACCTTGAATAATGTTCTTATTCTGAAAGCCTCTAATGATCAACTTTAGATCTTTGTCATTAGCTTGATTATTCAGGATGTCTAGTTCATCAATATTGGAATTGTTGAACATATTACTGTTTCCTCTGTTTTCTTCTACATGTGTATAGATTGGTTGTGGTTGAGGAGGAACAACATAATACCTGGTATCGACAAGTGGTGCGATACCAGCTTGTTGAGCTGAAAACGGGGTCTCTGATATGCTGGAAGTCAAGGGATCATTCATGCCCTGACTGTAATAAGGTAAGTTTGTGTACTGTTGTTTGTGTGTCACGTCAGTCTGTTGTGTTATGGGAGGCGTCGTGTGAGTAGTGTAAATTACGTCTGAGGGTGATCCTCCGTATAGTTGAGCTGTAGTTCCTGGAAATAGCTGTTGTTGTTCCATTGGCACTGATACTGTTGGAGATACAGGTGAACCGAGGTTCATCAACACCATCTCATTCGAAAGTAAATCCGTTGGAGTAGCAGCAACATTAGGAACAACCGTCTGTTGTATCTGTTGAGGCTGTATTTGTTGTTGCTGAGCACGCAACAATGCTGTTTCCTCTTTAAGGAACTTAAATTCTTGCGTAATTGTAGACATGAACTCCTGAAGAGGAATGTTCATAGGGTTTACAATGTCAGACATCTGTTGAACTACTCCTGGATCTCTTCGATCCTTCTGCTCTCTAGTTTGTGGAGGTGGAGAACTGCCAGGTAATTGAGAACCTCGTCGGTTTTTATCTTCTTTCTCCTCTTTCTCTTTAATGAATCTCAGCATATCCTGTTGAGTAGGTGGAGGCATTTCCTCTTCCTCAATATCACCACCAACGTTCACCAAACCACCTACTGCTCCCATGGCATGCCTGCTATCAACCTCATCAACTCCTGAATTCCCTCCATCACCCCCCAATTCTGAAAACCTGTTTAAGGACGTCATTAGGGTTAGTGAATATATATATTTCAAATATATCAGATTTTCACAAAAAAAAAAAAAATATATAAATGAGGAATGATAAGAGATAAGAGGTGTTGTAAGGAAAAAGGAGGTTAAGTCGGTTTTAAGCAAGCGGTATTCTATACCTGGAACTCGAACGACTGATTTGAAAGGGAATTATCCCTGCTGCAGAGTTCCCGAGTTAGAAAATTCAGGTATGAGGTATCTACAGGTACTATAACTACTATTCTACTATTATTCTACAAATTGATCATGTCCCTGTTCGGGCGCCAACTAAATTTAAAGAGTATGTACGGTAGGTGCGCCCGAACTAAAAGAAATCCCGGATTAGTACTGAGCCTGAGTCCCAAACCACCCAATAAATTTAGAAAGTGCAATCAGTAACTAAGACAGTGATAGAAATCAGAAGCTAGAAGGGACAAGGTTAAATTGATTAATGAATTAATTCTAATAGGAAATATTAGTCTGTTAGTAAAGCTACTATCTATCTATTACTATGAAAGTGTTAGAGGTTAGTCAGTTAGGTTATTAATCTTAATCGGTTAATCTACCCCACCACTTTGGCTCGCGGTTAGCATACTTTCTCCTAACGACTACCGCATTATTATTACCTGAACTCCTCTAATATACGTTTTCCTTCGCAACATTGGTTTGAACCTTCGCCGTGAATCGACAATCGACCTCCGACACTTGAAGACTTCCCTCTCTTTGAAAACGGTAGAGAGAATATGAGTGGAATCTTCATATAGCTATCAGCCTTCCGGCGAGAGAGAAAAGACAATAAAATACAAGCTAGTCTTTAACTGAAATAATTGACGTATTAACTTATAACCTATGGAAAGGATGAAGCTAAAGAGAATCTGATAAACTATTATCTGAACTGTTCAGAGTTCCCAGTGTCAGTGTTAGTTTTACGCCTGGAACAAGAAGTGTTAAGTGTGAAGGGTGTAATGAAAGGATAGAGGATGCATAACGAGAAGAGCAAGTGGCGAGTTACTAACTGAACTTGTTGTTCGTCTCGAAGTGCAAGATGTTCACAGATATTCGAGGTTTCCGTTCTTCTGAGAAAGCAGCTTGAACAGATTGATGGGGAGGAAAGGATACAAGGCTGTGAAGAAGCAAGTCTTACACGAATATAAGAGGTGCCCGAATAATAATATAACATAACTAGATAGTTAATAGCCGCCTCACAAAATCAGACAATGTCGAGCTCGTGAGTAAATATCCAATAAGATAGAAATAGCGGGCCTCTGCAGATCTAGCATCTGAATGGCTCCTAGACACGCGGTAAAAGCAAATGATGCCCCGCTGATATAATGCAAAGTAGATGCTGTACCCACAATTCACCGCCAACTCTGTTTGAATAATATGGCAACTAAAGGCATTATTGACATATAATTATAGTATACCAATCCTTGCTTCATAGCAATTTGAAATCCTTACCAATATTTCGTAAGTGAATACGGTAGTTAATGCGCTTCAGCCTTACGGGGTACTTTAGAATTGAAACTAATTCACGCGCCCTCGAGGGTGTATGCTACGGATCTAGGGGTACGGTCTGGCATAGAGTCTGTTTAGACTGATAATACAGTAAATCGATAAGCCTATATCAAAATTCACATGGGGAGCACATAGCACGATAGTCTTATTAGGAAGAGAAGCCTATATATCACATGAACTCACCATAAAAATAACTTACCTCTTCTCAGTATTTTGGTAGGCGTCTTTGTCGGCAACGGAGGCGAACGTTCAATAGTCGTGGTACCCAATCAACACTTGGGCTCCACACGGGAATAAATACATTTTACAAATCTGCTGAAAGTGCCTAAAACTGTTTAATATCAATAATATACATTAAAAGAAAGATTTGGATTAAAAGTATGGGGAAAAGAAACTAATTAGTGATTACAAGTGCATATAAATATAAATTGATAACTACACCAGAAAATAAAATTAAAGAGTGTACGATGGGCTTATCTAGATTGATAATCAGTTTTTGTAGAAGGGTAGTTTGGAGGGGAGCTCAGTCTGCGACAGCACTCCCAACAACGGGTAACCATCGGCGGTCTGAGATCGCGGATCCAAAAGACATAGTAGAGTTGGGGAGTTTCTCTAGATCTCATAGATAACTTACGCATCGTAATCCAAGTTCCGAGATCGAGAGATTCGGAGGGGCGAAGATAAATCCTGGGACCGTAAACCCAGAGGGGTACTTGCAATCAAGCAACCCAAGATTTGAGGTGAGATAATGAGTAATAGAGTCAAGCAACGTGACAAGTTCGTTGTTTTCTAAGGAGTTTCAATGTGGCGTGCGAGTATGTTAGGGTATACGGATCAATTCACAGAATGAGCTCTAGACAATTTAACTTGTGAAGTTGGACACTTGCGTGTATATTAGGAGACCAAACCACAACTTTACCTTACACTTCCACATCTTGCCCTAGCAGCGAAGGTGGCAGGTTCTTCGATTAATATATTCTATACTCTAATTAAAGTACTCGCTGTATGTTAATTTGTGCGCGTGTACGAAATAGAACCGTTGAGTGATATTATATTTCTCAAATAATGTCTAGTTGTTTATATGTTGTCCGTTCGAATGGAAGAAAAACACTGGCTTCTCGGGACTATATGATATGTATTGTAAGGTCTATCATAATAGATTAAAATAAAATAATTGACCGTCCAGCTGGATTAAGTAATTAACGCATGTCATTGAAATACGATAAGCAAAATGAGTAATAAAACACTTAGCAACACTGCCACTGACATGAAGCGTCTGCATCACAGAGAATGTCGCGGACTGTGATAGAATTAGAAAGAGCACCGAACTTAGGATGGCTCTATATTGACAGTAAGGTCATTAATTATACAAGAGAGATAGTCTGGTTCCTAATTGTTGTATTGGGAGTCTGTGAAAACCCTGTAAGAAGAGGCTAAGATTGGACATTAATTGAACAGAAGTTGAGATTGCCATCAGATCGAGATTCCGCTTCTCCATACTATAGATTAGCAGCTGCTATCACACAA
Source organism: Trachelipus rathkii (assembly GCA_015478945.1). Classification (NCBI taxonomy): domain Eukaryota; kingdom Metazoa; phylum Arthropoda; class Malacostraca; order Isopoda; family Trachelipodidae; genus Trachelipus; species Trachelipus rathkii. The sequence goes on from JABUQX010046377.1 coordinate 12,018, forward strand.
TTTAAGCACAGGTAACGAGATACCGCATCAATGCTTAAACGTTAGGCACAAGTGAGCTCAGTCCCCTTGTGGAATACTTCGTCCATATGATTTGAGATGTGCACCTATGGCATCTCGTCATACGCTCATTCAACTTTGCCTATATGTGCACAATGTGCATCATCCCTCCCTTTTCTATCTAACACTGCTAACCTAAGATAGTTAAATCTCGTATAGGTTCGTTGGACATTTGCACAATCACTGAACAGAGTGATAAAAATAGATCTAGAAACTTGAAGCCTTTATTGTTCCAATAAGAATGTAGAAATTTTATCTAAGTGACGACAAAAAACATGCATGAGCCATATTTCACACATAGAAGTCAATATTCTATATAACACGAACAACTGCTGACTCACATCCTTCTGAGAAGATAATACTCTCTTTGTCTGGATTTCCTCTTATACACATAATACTGATCATTTGTCAATTAACAATCTTTTG
>JABUQX010046377.1:17500-20000 GCA_015478945.1 Trachelipus rathkii
GAATCTGAAACCGACAAAGTCCCGAAAGTCCCACAGTAATGATGGAAGTAATCATTAAACTTATATAATACTATTTTTTTTAAATGAATATCTTTTAGGTACAATTAAAAAAAAATTTAAATAAAAATTTAGGGTCAATTTCTATAAAAAAAAATGTTTAACCTATAGTGGCCAACTACCAGCTCTTCAGTAGCATCAGACAAACCCTTGTTAAACTTCATTAAGGTATTCAAATCTGTGAAAACCAAGTCTAAAGATATTCAGATTTTCAAGAGAGTTAAAATCTCAAAAGCTCTGCCTCTGACTGAGTCAGAGTCTGACTCCTTTTCCAATTATATCATAGGATAAATAATCAGATTTGTCACTAGATGCTCTGATTGGAAACATGGAAGAGGACTCAGATGCTAATATGATGTTTCATAAGCAACAATATAATAGTCATAAATGACTATAGAAGCTTGTTAGTGGTATTTGGTAATTTCTTTTGATGTTGGTACTTATGAATGGTAAATAATTTTCAAATACTATCATTGTTCATCTACATCCTTTGGCCTTTGCTGTAAATGCTACAGACTGATTCCGAGTCTGTAACAAGTTTTTATTAGTATATAATACTATTAAAATTTAAAAAAATCAATATTAAACTTTAAAATAGAAATATCCAATGTTAAAAAATTAAATATGTTTTAAAAAAAAAATATATATATATACTACTTTATAGTTATATATATATATATATATATATATATATATATATATATATATATATATATATATAATATATATTATATATATATATATATATATCATATATATATATATAAGATCAATACGTCTTGAATCACAAATAATCAAGCAAACTAAAAAGTATGGAATGAAGCATTTACCTCACTACTACTACTTACTACTACTACTACTATTACTAATAGATAATAATAATACATAAATATAATTAATAAATAATTAACTATAATATATAATAATATATAATAATAATAATAATAATAATAATAATAATAATAATAATAATAATAATAATAATAATAATAATAATAATAATAATAATAATAATAATAATAATAATAATAAATAAAAATACTCAATAATAATAATACTACTATAATAATAATAATAATAATAATAATTAATATATAATAATAAATAATAATATAGTAATAATACATAAATTACAGATTAAATTTAAGAGGAAATTTAAATTCTAATTTTAAAGAAAAGAAGTGCCAAAAATGTTTTAGCCATTGCTAATAGTTAATAATAAAGGTAATACACAGTCAAATTATACTCCTTAAAAAAAATAATTATAATTTCCTAAAAAGAAAAAAAAACATTTAGTAAAAATAAATAAATGGAAGTCATATACAATCAACTACTGTTGACAATCATTCAAAATGGACAATGGGAGAATATATATGGAAAAGAAAGACTAAGAATTGGTAATAAAACTGAAGAAAAGAAAGAAAAATAGCAGGACACTAATGTCATCAGGTAGTGTCACCCATCTTTGACACTCATTAATTCTTCTAATTAGGGTTGGTCGATGCTCCAGGTGCGGTGTAGGTGCAGTACGACAAACAACTTCATTGTTAACATAGAGATGCATTGAGGTGCAAATAAAATTACTTTTGGTGCGGTGCCTTCACTCTGGTGCAGTGCTGAAAATTCCAGTGCTCAGCCAACCCTAACCAAAAAAAAACCTACCCCAAAAAAGAAATATAAAAGCAAAACTAAAAAAAAAAAATATATCAAGGTGCAAGTGGATTTTATTTACTTATTTTTTTGTAAATTTTTGCTGTTATTTTAAACAATTTAAGAGATATTTCAAAAAATTATTAAATGTGCAATAATAATGACTATATTTTGTTTCATTATTAGTGAGCCTAGTTGCATTTTATTCAAGATTTTCAAATATACCTTTTGAAATATTTGAAATAAATGTGAATGAAAAAATTAATTTTAAATTTTACTGCAAATGAATTTATCTTTAAATGGTAATGACTAGAAGATAATAAATAACTATATTCCATTATTAAAATTACTAAATAAAAACTTTTCAGTAAATAATGTAAGATCTCTTTCCTCTTTGGTTATAAATTCAATATTTTAAATATGCTACCATATATTTTGAATTTCAATTATAAACTATATAGGCTAACTAATTTGTGACAATGGATTGAGGTCAGTCAGTCAGTGAATGCATCAAATTTCTCATTAATATTAACTATCTGGCTGTCTTAGATGTTTGTATATCCTTAAGAGATTTTTTTTAGCTTTTTCAGACCCAAATCTATTTTTAACTTTTGATTCAACAAGACCAAAAGTAGAGAATTTTCATTCAATTGATCTAGAACTTTCCAGGCATTAAAGTAAGGAGGCCAAAAACTGGCAAAGCCCATCTGGTAACCATTTTATCAGTTCATTTTTACAAATATACAATATAGTCCACCATTTATCTTGGCTTAACTTTGATAGCAGTGACTCT
>JABUQX010046378.1:0-25743 GCA_015478945.1 Trachelipus rathkii
CGACGACATCAATTCGGTAGTTTGGTCTGTAAAAAAAAAGGTTCCATGAAAGTCAAAGGTTTTTTTAACTCTCTTGGCTTCATTATTAAATTTAAAAAGTGATGCAATTAACTGAAGAGAGCATTGAAGATTTTGCCTATAACCATTGTTGACTATCGACTATCGATAGACATTTCATTCCTATCGGTATATAATTAGCAGCACGGAACTATGTTATTGTAAATGTATAGAAAACCACGTAAGTAGTGTTTTTGATCTACTTTAGTTATTATTTGGATACTTTATTAAATGTTTAATGTTACGAGCCAAGTTATCTATAAAGTTAATACTAAGATTCAAAAGTTGTGGTCAAAGGGGTGTGATGCCATTTAACAACATTCACTTTGCTCACCGTCATTATTGTAGCAATAGTTTCTTGTCGTTGGGCTTCTGGTGAGAATGTGTTAATGGCCTCTTTTGTGAGCAAATATAGTCAATGAGGTAACATTTTTTGAATCTTCTATTAAGTTGAATCTCTAGTGGAAGGCGTCCAATTTAAATCTTAGCGTCTTGCCTATTTCTGTATCTTAATTCAGAATGTCTTCAAAAACTCTGTCTTAGGTAATTTTTATCTGTGCGTCATTTTGAGATTAGCATTTGCGTGACGATTAAGTGGTAACACCACGACTTATAATTATATCCATAAAATAGATGCTCTTCAATAACTTCTCTTGAACATCTTCGATGTCTATCTACTCTTTGAAAAAGAAGACATCTTGTCAATACCTGCTTATAAAGAGTTGTGTCCCTTGGCCACGTCCTTTCAGGTTGAATTCTTCAGAAGGTTTATTGGCAATTACATATTCATTCAGAAATTTGCTCACAAAAATGTTCTTGTACACAACATAATCATTAAATTAATATTTCAACTAATAATAAATAAAGAGCTAGAAAATAAACAACGGTCTAAATTGAGAATCTGTCTCCTCTACATTTTCAGTAACCTATTATTTTTATTATTTATTTTTATCTGCGAAAATTAATTTTTTTAGGAAATCATGGATAACTGATTAGCTTTACAAGTGCAAGAAAAAAAATAGTATTTGTCTCATATAACCTTTTGTTTGAAATTAAAATTTATGCAATTAAATTGATATAGTAATATCATGTTATTGTATCAGTAGACACCTACCGGCGTCACAAACAGAAGACTATCGGCATTTCGTAGCCTATCATGCCGATAAACTGCTTATGCGTTTCATTAATCTTTGGAACTTCAAGCGTACAAGTGGGATGCGAGCTATAAAAATGAATAAACACTGGATTTGTTTTTTGTTCATAAATTATGTGTATTTTTACGTCAAAATTCGGAGAACCAGGTAGTACTACTGCTGACATACTCCGGTATGAAACAATTTTGGATAACCCTACTTTAGTATGTAATATGTATGGTAACTCGGGTTATGTATGTTATGGTAATGTATGTATTGTTGTATGATATGGTTGTTGATAATGATTCGTATTATGTATGGTTACTGCGTGTCAGCTAGAGATGGGATATATACGTGTTGCAATAACTGCTATGTATGTAATGTATGGATGTATGGATGATATCGTGTTATTGTTAGTCTTATTATAATGATTATTAGATTTCATTATTTGATATTCTCATCTATTATTATTATTATTAGTTATTCATTACATAATCTATTTATTTTCATCTATATTATCGGATTATTCAGACTCTATGTACTTCCTTATGTTTATCTTTAATTAATATTAATTAACTTATTCACTAGTATTATTTAATTAAGATCATGGTTATTATAACCCACCATAGGATTATTCATTACAGCGGATAACATTCTATCTCGCATACTTCGTAGCAGCTTACGACAATCGTCAGCATCACAACGCAGACAGCATAGTCTCTCTTCATGCTCTGTATGATTGCGAAGTACGGTGCGAATGTGTTTTATTGGTAGCCGTCCTGGTTATTGCGTAACAACTCTTTTTCACATACCATACTCGTTCATGAAATTATTCACCATTTTTATTTATTATTTATTATTAATTATTTAATTCATGTAATTATTATCTATTATATTTCTACAGTTATAGTCTATTATCTATTCGATCTCAGTTTATGATTATGTAGAGTATTTATTATGTATTATTATTCTATTATTCGTATTTTTTAATTAATTAGAGAGTTTAATTATATTTTCATTCATTCAGCTATTAATTATTATAATGATGATTTATTATATTATATATATGTATTAATAATTACAATTATTTATTGTATTATTCATTTAACTATTATTATTATTATTGATTATATTTATTAGTAGTAGTAGTAACCTCTAGTTAGTCACATATAGTAGTAGTAGTGAGCTTAAGGTAGTTAAGTGTAGTAGCTAAGTAGAAACGAAAGATGGATAAAATCATTAGAACGAGGTGGGTATTTGTATGTTTAAGAGAATCGGTCTGTACACGGGGCCCATAATATATTGGGTGTAGTAGAAGCCTATAATATCTGTGCGGAGGTCCATAATATCGGTGCAGAGACCGCACTATCTTGGTTTGGAATTCAACAGTGCCTGTTTGGGCCCCATTGTTGGTTAACTTGGAGTGGAGTGTAGTCTAGTGGAGTGGAGTGGAGTGGAGTGGAGTGGAGTGGAGTGGAGTGGAGTGGAAGTGGAGTGGAGTGGATGTGGAGTGTGCGAAGGAGAGGAAGAGAGTGATGTGGAGGTAGAGAGTGGGAGTGGAGTGGGGGAGTAGAGTAGAGGTAGATGTAGCTAGTAGACGTAGAGTAGGAAGTAGCAGTAGAGTAGAGTAGAGTAGAGTAGAGTAGAGAGTAGATCGAGAGTGGAGTGGAGTGGAGTGGAGTGGAGTAGAGTAGAGTAGAGTAGAGTAGAGTAGAGTAGAGTAGAGTAGAGTAGAGTAGAGTAGAGTGGAGTGGAGTGGAGTGGAGTGGAGTGGAGTGGAGTGGAGTGGAGTGGAGTGGAGTGGAGTGGATGAGTAGAAGTAGAGTAGAGTAATGATTAACGTTACCAGTGGAGTGGAGTGGAGTGGAGTGGAGTGGAGTGGAGTGGAGTGGAGTGGAGTGGAGTGGAGTGGAGTGGAGTGGAGTGGAGTGGAGTGGAGTGGAGTGGGTAGAGTAGAGTGAAGTGGAGAGTAGAGGTAGAGTAGATGTAAGAGTAGAGTAGAGTAGAGTAGAAGAGGGAAAGAGTAAGAAGCTAGGTAGAGTAAGGAGTGGAAGTAGAGTAGAGTAGAGTAGAAGAGGGAATAGTGCAATAGAGTAGAGTAGAGAGATATTTAACTTATTACACACTAGAGTAGAGTAAATGAGTAGAGTAGAGTAGAGTAGAGTAGAGTGGTTATATTAAACAAAATAAACCACACATTCCCAAACAACCATTCCAACACGGTTTCCCGCAAAACAACTCAACCACAACTGCTCTCACAAACACAAATCAACCAATAATGAATAGCTTAAATCTAAGGTCTCGACACAAAACACTACTTGTACATACAATCGAAATTTGTAGCACATAGTAATAAACAATGACCATAAAACAGTCCTTATGACACAATCAAATCCAAAAAATAATCCAATCAAGTATCCCCATAATTTAAGGAAATGGTTACCCACCTTCCTATTAGGGAGAACAACCTAAATGCAGATAAACAATAAGAAATCACTCTCAGTAAATATAAAAAGTGGCGTACCTCAAGAAGCAATCTTGTGTATGCCCTACCTGTTAATTTCACCTTATTGAACAGCCGACTAAGATCTCAAAAACCACAAAACATCTCACACCTATATAGACAAACCTAGATGCAGGTGACAGGTCTTCACAGTCACCACGCACCAGAACCTAAACACAATAATTCTTCAGACTAAGCCATACTTCAACCAAATTTAAACTTGACTAACTGATAACAGAAATGTCACACTAATCACTACTAACTACATCTATCCCAACAGATCGCAAACTTGGCACTACAAACCAACAAATTTTTTTAAACAATATATCTCTCATGTAATCATGAATATTATATTACCAATGAAACATTACTTCTCCGTATATCAGACGCTTGGCTAATTCCGTCTATGGTTGACTAAAATTTTCATTTCGTTTAATAATCTTGTTGACGCTCAATCATATTGTACGTATCCCTCTTAAAAATATACATCTACTGTCTCAGAAGTTTATTATTTCTGTGTAATGGAGGAGCTGCGTTCGCTGATGCACCAAGCAATGACTCAATTTTCACTCAATCCGCAATCATCATGTAGTTGAAATCAGTTGTAAGGGGAATTATTTTGGATTTTAGGAACTCCATTTTGAGGCAATGCCTAACATCATATAAATGGAGCATTCAATTCGAATTTCAGTGCCGATTCTGGACCCTAGTATTAGACACCGAAACTCGGTAGTTTTTTGTTTTTTTTGTTTGCCTCTAGAATGACGGTCGGTTGTCTTTTCCCGTTGTGTTTTTCGGTTGTCTGTAGTCATAATTTTAAGAATTGTATTCAATGATCTTCAAACGCAAGTTTTCGAAAAGTTTCGTTGCGTGATCAGGACTTCAGATATTTTTTCTATAATGTAATTCAAGACTGTAGAATATGGCTAGAGGTGGGGGTCCTCGAGTATTGAGTCAGTACAAAAAAGTCACGTCAGAATTTGTTTCGATTTTTCTGAGTGTTCGCTGCAGCGCTTGCGCACGATATTGTTTGTTTGACTCCTCTAGATACCACGGACGTTTTTTTGGGTGATGTTTGAACAATGAAAAATGTGCGTATACTGATGAGTTTTTTTCACTGGTGTGCTTGGCGTGAGAGGGTGGGAATGAAAATGTTTTTGTGAGGGCATAATGAAGGTTCGATGCGAGATATAGGGTCCAGTCATTAAATTGTGTATGAACAGTTAGATATATTTCTGTTGCATAGTAAAGTGTGCTAATGAAGCGTAGTGCTGATTTTGGTCTTTTTGAGTAAAAAGCAATATGATTTTAAAAAAAAAAAATGAGGTTGTGTTGGAGGGAAATTTCATTGGAAAACGATTTTCTGTTTTGAGTAGTACAAAGAAAAGATTTTAAGTACAAAAGATTATTTCTCGCACAACTATAGATCAAGCTCCTAGAATAATATTGATGTTTGATGCCCGCCGATAAGTACATGAAAAATATCTCAATATTTCACTTTTTCAAAAAATTTATCTTCCATAAGGTTGAGCATAGTAGAAAGGTTAGTGTAGGGATGTATTAGCAGCAAAGAATTCAAACGAATAAATTTTAAATAGGCTGTTTAGTGTCAACTGAACAAACCGACCATGTTGGATGAGGACTTATTTATTATTCAAAAAATAGCAAAAATTGGTACCGCTACAATTTCTTACCCTGACTAATACCTTGTGCACCCATGATGATCGTGCTTATAGCGAGGTAGCGCTAAAGTGGCCCGGCAATTTTTCCCGAATTTCGCTTTTAAATTCAGAGTAAAAGATGGAGAATGTTCTTTCGTCGGAACATAATTAAATCAAGCGAGCAGAGGCCAAATACAAACATCGATATATTATTCAGAATGAAGTTATAAAAGTACAGTGTTTGCAATTTTTACATGCGCTTTAATATGTTTCGTGAAGTAAACAATTGTGGAAATATTTCTCCTTTTAGCGGGACCGAGACAACCAGACATATCCGGACAGAAACAGCATACCCGACTTGGTGTTTCGGGTTTCGTTGATAGGATCTTCAATGTACGTGAGAATTTCTAGGAATTTAACTCCTCTTAAAAGAAAATCCGAAGCTGAAGAGCTATATTCGTCTATTACACGAGATAAATACAATTAAATATGAGTAAGCTTTGTTACGAATTAGGTTTGATTGGTGCTCCACTATGGCTGCGACAAAGAAAAATGGAGTTCAATAAGTTAAATAAGAGATTCAGTACCGCTAAACCAAATTCACTTTTTCATTGTTTGGTTCCATCAGTTTAAATTTGGTTATTAAATTGACCTAACTACAGGTTGGAATGCGTAAGACAATTTATAAAATTTCCGTGAAAGTACGTCACCGCAAAAATTTGGTAGAAATATCACACCATGTCTTATGCGAAAACCACGAATTGGTCTGCCAGAATAAAGGTCAATTAAGTATATTTTTGGAACATTTTATAGCCAAATTAAGAACATTATCATTAAAAAGATCTCAACTCATCTGTCCCAATGTAACAAAACAATAAAAAACTTGCAGCCATGTAGCTTTTCATCAGCATGCAGGAAGTCCTAACATTTTTCATATGTTTAACTAATCAGTAACAAATTCCAATGAAAAATTAAATGGCTATGTTTACTAAGCATTCACGGGAAAAGTTTCACGTCAAAACATCAATTGATAGAAGAAATTATAACTGATTTTGTGAAAGAAAAAAGAAATACTAAATTCTCTTACTTTCAAGATAAAAAGGAAATACTTTTTAATAATATGAAGAACCTCTTACTAGTTAGCTCATTTTGAAATAAAACATTTCCGTAAATAGATGCATGTATTATCATTTTTTATATATTCAAAACTATTAAATACACAATACAAAAATTCTATTACTTCTATATATTAATAATATATTAATAGTATGATATATATATATATATATTATATATGAGTATTAGTAGTATATATATATATTATATATATATATATATACTAATAAGTATATATATATATATATAGTAAGTATCTAATATATATTATATTATATTATAATATATATATATAATTATTATATATATATATAATAAATAGATATAGTAATATATATATTATATTATATATATAGTATATATATATATACTATATATATATATATATATACATATATATATATATATTAATATATATAATATATATATATAGTTAAGGCTATATAAATAAATAATAAATAAAAATAATAAATATATATATATATATTATATAGTTATATATATATATACTATAATATATATATATTATATATATACTTAGTATCATATACTAATATATTATATAGTATATATATATAATATAGTATAGTACTATATATATAATCGCTATATCAATATATATATAGTATATATAATATATAATATAATTAATATTAGTATTATATATATATATATATATATATATATATATTAATACTATATAATGTATATTATATATATACTCTATATATATATATTATATAGATATATATATAATAGTATATATATATATATGTATTATATATATATATCATATTTGATATATATATATATAGTATATATATATATATTATATAGAATATAATTTGCCCCACGCTAAAATTTTTGCTCTATAGGTCGCCCATCGTATATATAATAATATAATATATATATGATAAATACTAATATAATATATATATATAATACTAGTATATATTATTATTAGTATTTCATATATATAGTACTATACTATAATAGTTCACTATAATATTAAGTACGGGATTTATAATATATATTATATATAATATGTATAGTATATATTTATATTATTATTTATAGTATATATATATATATTGTTTAGTATATATTATATCTATATATATATTAGATATATATATATAACATATATATTATAGTTATATTCATATAGCATAAACATGATACCATACACCACACACACATATAGTATATATATATTTTAATATATATATATTAATAATATATATATATATATACTTTATAGTATATATAATCATATACAAATCCTTATACTATAATATATATTACTACAATCCAATTTTATTATGTATCATATTCGTATATATATAGTATATAATATATAATAGTATATTATATATATATATATATATATATATATATAATTATATTATATACTATATATTAATATGATATATATATATACATATACATACATACTACCTACACACACAATCACCACAACATATATAAATAATATATATCTACTATATAGTGATGATAGTAGATAAGCTTTATATATATATAGTATGAGAGTATATAATATATATATAAATTATATATATATACGTATATATATATATATATATCTATATATATATATATATATAATATATATTATGATAACATATATATTAATAGTAATATTATATAGTATATATAGTATATATATATATATATTTATTTTAGTATAATATATATATATATAATATATATAATATAATATATATAGTATATATATACTATATGATATAAATATATATTATATATATATATAATAAATAATACCATAAATATCATATATATATATATATAATTATATATATATATATGATATATATATAATAGTTAGAGTAGTATATAACATTGTTATTATACTAGTAATATATTGATATCGTGTATATAATTGTACTAGTTTATTAGTATATATATATATCATAATATATAATATATAATATTATTGATATATATTAATATAATATATATATATTATGATATATAATATAATATAAATTATATATATATATTATATATATATAGTTATAATATATATATTATATATATAGTAATAATAATAATATTATATTATATTATATAGATATAGTTAAATTAATATATATATATATATATAATCATATATTACTACATTACTATTAATATATATTATATTATTTATGTATATAGATATATATATTATACACACACACGAGAGAGAGTATATAATATATATATATATATATAATATATATATATATATAGTATATATTTATGATATAATATTATTGTATAATATTTATATATATACACTATATAGTATATATAATATATAGTATATATATATATATATCATTTAATAAACTATATATATATATAGTATATTTATAAACTATAAATATATATATATATATATAATATATTGATATAATTATATATTATATATATATATATATAATATATATATATATATATATATATTAATATATATAGTATATATAATTAGTAAATAAGTCATATATATTATATATACTTTTATATATATAGTTAGTATTAGTTTATATATTTAAATATATATTATATATTATATTATATATATATATATTTATGAGCTAATATATTATATATATATATATTATATATATATATAGATATATATATGTTATATATTATATATATAATATAGATTATAACTATATTATATTATATATATTATATATATATATTATAATATTATATATATATATATATATTATATATATATATTACATATATAGTATATGTATATATAGTATGATATATATAACTATATATATATTTTATTATATAATATGATACTATATAATAATATATATAAATATATTTATATATAACTATTGATGTATATATATACTACTATATATATATATTTATATATATATACATATATTTAAGTGAGCTATATACTAGTATATATATAATATATATATATATATATATATAATAATATATATATATAATATATATATATATATATATATATACTATATATATATATATTATTTATAGGATATATATATATATAATAATATAATATATAGTATATTAACCTTCACCTATATAGTATATATTATATAATATATATATATACTGAGTATAGGTAAGTTAGTATAGTAATATACATGTATCTACTATATATATCATATAATGATATATGATATAAGGACATAAATATATATATATATATATATATATATAGTATATAATATATATATATAATATAATATAAGTATAATAAAATATTATATTATATTATTAATATATAATATATTTTGGTGTTTGTGGGGTGAAATACATACCTTTAATTTAATGTTTTCACAGCTTCTATCTTTTAAAAAAAATACCAATAAAGCAGACTTTTCTAAAAGTTTAAAGCAATATAAAAGTTCACATGATATTTAAGGAACAATAATATTAACAAAATATTTACTTTCATAAAATGAAGAGTAACATGAAAAGTAAGATATGCATCAAAGAGGCGAATCCTTATACTATAATATATATTATATATAAGTAGTATATTATAATATATAGTATAAATAAAAGGAAAGAAATATACGATACGACATATATTTTTGGATAGCTATATAAATATATTAATATTAATATTATATACATATTATATATATATATATAATATATATATATATATATATGAATACTATTATATAGGATATATATATTATATATAAATATAATGTACTATATATATATAATATATATATATATATATTTATAATATAATATATGATATTAATATATTATATATAATATAAATATTATAAATTATATATATATAATATATAATTATTTAAATAATAGTTTAGAATATTTATTAGAAAGAGCAAAGTTAAATCTATAATATATATATATATATTAATATATATATATAATATATATACGTATATATAATAATTAATATATATAGTATATTATATATAATATGGTATCAAAATGACTTAAAATTATTGAAAATTTGTATTAATATAGAATTTAAATATATAAATATATATATATATATATATGATATATATATATATATTATATATATTATATATATAATATATAATGTATATATATAATATATATATATATATATATCATATATATACTACTATATATTTAAATATATAATATATATATATATATATATTAATATAGTATATTATATATATATATATATATATAAGTATATTATAATTCTATAAATATATATATATATATATATATATATATATATAGTTAATATATTGTTTGTTGATGGGGCGACTTCCTTCTTCTTTTCTCTGTCAATGCTGGTGTTCCTCAGGGTTCTGTTTCTATCTCTACTTTCGTTCCAACATGGATTTAATGATCATCTCACCTGCACCTCTTAACTCTATTCACTCATATGCGATGACTCGACCCTTCTTCTTCAACTGCATTTCAATTCTGCTCCTTTCTTTTCTTCTAGAAATTGCCTCTCGTCTTAAATCTTTCCGATTTTATTCTCTCTGATCTGGGAAATTAGAATTCCGGGTGGGGTCCGGTTTGCCCTTGAACCTTGTGAACATTCAAAGTTTCTTTAAAACCTCAACTTTTCAAATCCTCACTCTCTAAGACACTTCCGAACTTTCCTCAATGCTCCTTTCGCGACGGTTCCCTCTCCGTCCGTCCGGTTGAAAATATTAAACATCCATTGGCCCTTTAACATAAACAAAAAAACTGTCTTGGAACCCTCGACAGTGCACAATTCGAGGTTGCAGGCCGGCCTCAAAGAAAGTGGACTTAACGGTGGACACTTGCCAAAAAATTGAAGAAACGATTAAATATGGTGGAGACCAGCTATACAAGGCGGCCATCATCCGGACTTGGGTTTAAAGTTTGAGATACTGTAGGTCGTCGTAATGATGCGTGGCAGCTGGGCGTACTCTGGATTCCACCCGGGCCTTTTGGATAGGGATGCCGAGTCACAAGGCCAAAAAGGCTTAAATACACTGTTCTTTCTGTACTTTTCCATTCCCTTGTACCATGCTATCTTTGGCGGCGCGATGTTGGTGCTGTTAGTCTCTTTCTATAGGGATGGCTTATCACTCCGTACCTCGCACCTTTAAACGGTCGCCTCGTAGAACTAGGGTGCTGTGCTGCAAATGAAGTTTTGTGTTGATGGTAGGATAATCCAGGCTAGTTGCTGCGGTTTCCTTCTTTCTGCCACATATGTTCTGGTGGATTCTATCCTCCCTCTTTCTGTTTTCTGCCTGCATTTATCTCCCACTTTAAAGCCCTGCGTCTGTTCTCAATCTTCGTAATTTAAATTTAGTCTGTTGGAACTTCTGAGATGTGTAGGTAACACCCCTCCTTGAATAGGACTCTGCCCGTGAGTGTGGGACAACTGTGTAAAATATATAGTAAGTATAATATATATATATATATATATATATAATATATATATATTAAATTAATATAGTAATATATATTATGATATATATATATTTATATATTATATTATATATATAGTGTGTGTGTGGTGTCGTGTTTGTTGGTAGCCTTCTCTTCTTGTCGTTCTGACCTTGAGGAGCTTACCAGCCCTAAAAGACGAACACGAATCTTCTTCGGAATTGTCCTTCACACTTGAAGATGAACCACAAACTTAAAAAATGGATTGGCGGAAAAGATTTCTCGTTTATTTGCAAATGAGGGATTAAACTCATTTATACCTTATTAATGAAAGGGTTGAAATTCACACAGTCCTTTATCTAAATTATTCCATCAAGATAATAATTGTATATTATGAACAGACAATAATAATAATATAAAAGAAAGCCATTAAATTCCCATCGCAACTGCCCTCTAACCTCAAACCTCCAAACACAAACCATCTCACCCAATTCACCATAGGAAAGAACATTTAATTGTAGTCAAGGGTAATATAGTCCCATCACCAATAGCAGGTAAGAGTAGATCAATGTAATTAAAATTATAATCATAATCATGAAAACATACTTTGAATAATAATCATAAAATGAAAACATAGATAAATTACTTTGACAATCGTTAGGGTTATAAAATGATTAAAAGGAATACTATCCTCCTCCCATGATAGTAAAAAATAGCAGATATTTTATTATTCACATGTGGAATAAAAATATTATTTGTCCTCTGAAATATCAAGTTATTAACTTTGATTTAACAAAACTTGACTTAAATTTTCACTTCAATAGATTTTTGTATATATTAATAGAGAGTCTTTATATGAATATTAACATTACAAGTAATCATTTAACAATTATAAATCGTTAATAAATAAAAGGGTTAGCTGTTTACCTTCAAGCCTAGGGGTTTTAACCCAATGCACGTAAGCAACAAGTCTTGCTCTGTTAACTCAAATAGATCTCTGCAAAAAAGGTAACTTGAATGAAAAACCTTCTGGTGTAACACCCGTTAATAAAATTTCTAAAGCACACACACACACACACCACACCAAGTTCAATTCATATATTATATTAATAATATATACTATATATATTATATATAAGTATATATATATATATATATATTATATATATATATATATATATATTATATATATAAGTATATGTTATATATATATATAATATAGTATACTATATGATTATATATAGTATATATATAATAATTAATTATACTAATATATATATATTTAATAGTATATATATATACCTACATAATAGTATCAACATTCATGCGCATAGGCCATATATATATCATAATATATATATTATCATATCTATATATACTATTATATATTAAGTATATATATATATTTAATATCTAGTATAATATAATATATAGTATATAATATAATATAGATATATTATATCATTATATATATTATATAATATATAATATATAAGTTGTTATATTAATATATATATATATAGATATATCTATATATTATAATATATATAATATATATATATATATATATCAGACATTACGATATGTCTGTTATATAGTTTCACTAGAAAATAACTATCCTTTATTTTTGGGCATTCTCTTTTATACAAACTAGCATTCAACAGCCCAAAATATAATGAAGTCTCTTTGCTCCCTGGCTTTCCTCCCAAGCTCAATTGTTATTGATTTCGATAGACTTGCAACGTTCGCAAGTGAGTAAGAAGGAAAAACAAATTCCGATTGAACGGGAAGAGTTAAAGGAGAATGAACTTTATTTTAAGAATAGTTTAAGGAAATGGCGTAATTTCGACAGTAGCTGGGGGGAAGATGTTTACTAAGGAGAAATATTTTCAGTTTAAAAACAAGGTATGGATCGTGGGAGAGTACCAAATAAGGTGAGGTTTTAGAACTTGTGATTGCCATGGCGTCAAAAGAAAGGAATGTTGAACGTTGAAATCGCCTGGGAAAGTAAGGACTAACAAGATTGGAATGTGCATAACAGAAATGCAATGTGTGACTAAGTGTATATCCTCAATACATGTTGAGGATTGTTTTAACTTACGATAAAGGACCCCCCCTCCTGAGGAAAGGAACTTTACCGGAAAGTTTTTTCCTTAGCACACTTTGCTTTACCTTCGAATGAAAGTAGCCTATGAAGAACAACAGAAGGTAGAATTGGGAAACCAAACATCTGAACCAAGTTGGAAACAATGAGAAGGGGTCTACAACTTTAACGGTAGATTGATCATAAAGAAACAGAAATGATTTCTTAGACAAGTTAGAGGAAAAAATTGAATAGCTCATCATAAGTAAAAGAATAGGAAACTTTCGTATTTGATGTGTAGCATTGCAGAGTGTAGTTTCTTTGTTTATCTCCAATATGAAAGAAATATAATATATTGGAGATAGGATTTGGTTTTTAGTGTACATCTAGGGAGTCTGGTACAATATACCAATACTGAATTATAATTTGCAATTACAGAGTTTATCTCTTGTTCTTTTTAAACAAATGTATTTCTAATTTTCTTGAAATATTAGTTTGGCTTAAACATCCCCTATTATAAATTTTGGTTGAGTCTTTTCGACAAGATAATTACTTAAATTCTTTACTCAATTTCCACAGATTAAATAACTTTACGATTATAATGCATGGAAAATATAGATTTACTTTAACCTTTTCGATTTTAGGGTTTATTAAATTTCGTAAATTTTGTCATGTTTTAGAAGATATAAAGGTCGCCTTGGTTACTTAAAACAAATTGATTGAACAACTCGACATCAAAACTGTCAATTGTACACTGGACATTTTCAAGCGAAATTGGTCAATCGATTCATTGAAAGAAAAATGGAATTTATTGGTTAGTTTTAAACTTAATCATAGTTCTACAAGTATGGGTTAGTTTTACACTACTAAAGCTATATTACCATTGCTTGGGCGAACAACACCCCTTAAGATCCTTTTTTTTAGTTCTGTAAATGTAAAAGGACAAAAAAATAGATGCACGAAACATAGGAAAATAGAGTTTGAAAGGGATACTTGTTCATTATATGTGCAGAGTGAAAAGGAGTTAATAAGATTATAAAATAAAATTAATTTGGAACAATAAGAGGATAAAATAAAATTAATAATTTGAGATGAAGTTGTTGGAAAATTTAAAAATTAATTGATGGACAAATATTGAGAGAAAATATTCCAAATCGTATTTATTTATAAAAAGGAGGAGTTATTAATAATGAAACTTTCCTTGGAGGAGAAATTGTCAACTGAAAATGGATTCGGAAGAATAATTTGAAGTAATTTAAACGATTTATAATTTATATAGTTAATGGTAGAAAGTTGGTTGGTTATTAGACTAGACGGAATAGATGAAGAGTGCTGGCTAAGTAGTCAGAAATAATTGAGTAATTGAAAGCTGAAGATTTTTATATAAAAATGATTCGGAAGTGATTATTATAAATAAAGTGGAAAACTGAAAAAAATAAAAACTGAAACATCAAATGGAATAGATGGAGAAGGAAAATAAACCATGGCAGATTTGTTCAGGGTTGGCAAAAAACCATAGATTTTTGGATTTTTCTCTATGGTTAATTGGCTATTTGACCCTTATAATTTTTCATATAAGGGTCAAATAACCAAATATCCATGGTTTTTTGCCAACCCTGGATTTGTTGCTGGACTGTTCTTGTAATCAGTGGAAAACTCGTTCTTATCTGTCATTGAGAAATGATCCTAGCAATAGGCAGAAGAATAACATTATATATAGATACATGTAGATTTTCCCACATTCAAAACTATGGGTCTTTAAAACCTCATGGACAGTGCCGAAATTTAACTGTCACCAGCAGGGTTGTGGATTCGGAGTGGAGTGGGGACGTAGTGGAGGACGTGTGTAAGGAATAAAGTGGTGTGCAAAAGTGGCTTGGTTTTAGTATTTAATAGCGGAGTGGAGGCAAGGATTGAGTGTTGATTGTCTCCGTTGGTTCTTCGAATTTGTATTATGATGGGTGTTCTGTAAAAGAATTGTTAAGGTGGGCGTGCTGTGGAATGGGTGGTTAGAGTGAGTTTGGAGATGTAGTGAAGGGTGCCATTATTATTGCGCGGATTTGACTTGGTTTTGTGTGGAATCTGGAAGAGTTTGAGGAGTATTGGGAATGATAGAGATTTGGTCAGGGTGTTTAAGAAGGGAGGGGTTTTGAAGTAGAAAGAGGAGCTAAGAGTAAAGGGTTATGTTGGTGAGTGAGGCAGTCTCAGTGTGAAGTGGTGTAGATGGTAGGGCAGGCTTGGACAAGTGTCTGGAGTTTAAAATATTTAGGGTATATATTGTTGGATGAGAAGGGAAACGGATGGATGCAGAGTTTAGTAGAAAGTTGTGAAATGGGCGAAGGTGGCTGGTGCAAGTTATCGTTGGTGAAGTGTAAGGGGACGAGGTCTATTGGTGGCGCTAGGGGTCTTACATGACGGTATGGTGTTACCTGTTTTTGTATAGGTAGTGAGACTATGGTTGGAATTAAGAAGTATAGAGTCTAAAGTTCGCAATGATGTTAGATGGAATCTTAGGGGGCATGCATAAGGTGAGAAGAAGAATTGATTAAATTGAGGAAATGAACATATTAGAGAGTTGTGTGGTTGAAGAAAGGGGTAAGAGAGAATAATGAAAGTATGTTGAGATGGTTTGGTTCATTGTGGAGGAAAGAATGATAGTCCGGTTTTTAAGCAGATGTTAGTGGGAGTGTGTTGAACAACCGACGGGTCTGGAGATTGGCGAAGAAAGAGTGGATTGAGTCAGTGAAAACTCATCGAGAGTGTTTGAAGGAAAGAAATGTGAGTTTGGCGAGGCGAGAAGAAATGTGCATATAAGAAGAAATGGTTTGAGGGGGGGGGTATGGTTTTGGCGGCACGTGTTGTCAAGGGATGGAACCTTAACTTGACGATGTACCATAGTGAGGGTCCGTCGCAGGTCCGCGTGAAGCGTGATATGCGTATGTTCGACTGTGAGGAAGTCTTAGGTAAGTTAAATGGAACAGAGGAGGGTAAGGATGGGGCTTGCTGTTGGATTTTGGGTCGATAGTTGTTCGACTGCTGGTTTCGTTGTTATGATGCGTGTTACGCAACTTAAGACGAGTGGGGAGAAGAGGTAGATGAAGCATATTTATAATAGATAAGGTTATATATATATATATATAATATATTTTATTCGCTAATCTCTTATATATATATTATGAGTTTATTTAATTATTATATATTTATATTTTATTTATTTTATTATTTATTTATATAGTTCCTTTTATTGAATATAGGGTATAGTATGTTTTTTGTATATTATTACGTATTATGATATTTAATATATTATATAGTATAATATATAAGTAGTTATATATAGTATACAATAATATACTATATAATATAGTATATAATATTATAATAATTATATATATATATTATATATCGTGTATTATTATATATCTATATATATAGTAGAATATATAATATAATATTATAGTATTATAATAGATATATATAATATATATTATATATGTTTATCATATAATTATTATATATAGTTATTATAATATACTACTAATAAATATATAAAATAATGAATGAATATGGTAATCAGATCATGTGAAATGTAATAATTATAATGCCTAGAGCACTAATAAAATTTATTAAGTAGAAACTCTACTTTGTTAGTTGAATACCTCTTTTAACCATATATGTAGTTTACTGTATATTTAATGCTAAGATACTCTAAAGAGAGCTTGATATATATGAAAAAATAAGTTATTTAAAAAAAAACAAAAAAAACAAAATTGTTGGTTTTGGTCTATTTTTTTAAAAAAAAACAGTTTTTTTTTTAAAAAAAGAACGGTTTTTTTTTTATCTCCAACTTTATTAAGAGAATAATTTATATTATGAATATAATAATAATACATAATAATGAATAATAATAATATAATAATATATACTAATACTATTAATAATATAAGTATAATAATAATATGAATAATAATATATAATAAAATATGTTAATTTCAATGAAAATGGTAAAAAGTATGGTTATTATGGAAATGGAGGAGACATATTTTGTGTCCGTATCGATTTCTTAGGTCAAGTGGCTGTTCCTCATACATGTATAAAATATTTAGACAGGGACTTAACTGTTAAGTTTCCAATTTGCAAGTGATAGAATTGGCTAACTCAGTAAGGAATGATGTTGGATGTATAAAGAGCTTCTGCCACTAAGGTGCGAGCTGTAATCATTGATGGATATAGCAGGGGTTCATTCTTTCAGCTACTTCTTTTTTATCATTCAATCCTTCTAAACTAAGTTTTCTGTTCCGTCATAATCCCTGGTTCCGATCGTGCTTGTTTCTTGGCGATTCAGGCTAGAGATTTGCTAGGGAGGGTGGAAGTTCTCTATTCTCGTATAATCTCGCTAATTTCTTTCATTAGGTAGTAGTATTCTTGTAGCGAAGGCTTTGAATTGGGAAGCGGGGCTTGTCATGCAAAGAGTGCGCTAACTCCTTTGGTTCTCCTACTGAACAAATTTCTTCATCTCTAGGCAAACTCTGTTAAATTGCCTTTCGTCCTATATTTCGAATTGATATTGTGTTGTCAATGTCTCTCAACTGAGAAAGGTTGCTAATCTGCATCGCCCATCGCTACTTATTATTCTCTATATTAATACTAGCAGCTTTCATCAGTGTTGGAAGAGCTCTCACAGTCCACCTACTTCCGAAAAGGAAGCGTATGATCTTGCTAGTATAACTGTGTAGCTATTCATTGTTTCTATATTTAATGAGTTTGAACCCTTACGTTGATATCTCACTTCATAAAATTCATGCTGGACTCATTCCGATGCCATGGTCTCGTTGACGATAGATCTACTGGGAGTAAGGACAGTGATTTCTATCTAAGTATTATGGTTTTTGTCTTAGGAACCGAGAGATTGGAGCGTGGGGGCTTGCATAATCCGGCAATTAATAGACCGAGTATGGCACGTCACTGCTGCTCAAGGGTATCTCCTTATCCCTGATATGTATTCTCAAGTTTTGTTGCTTATTAATTCTAATTATTATCTTTCAAATGCGTCAATAGCGACTTAGTTGTTGGATGGGGGATTTCTTTTTTTTCTGTCAATTAGTGGTGTTTCCTCAGGGTTCTGTCTATCTCTACTATATTACTCTTTCATTAATGATCTGTGTCTCTACTGCACCTCTAATCATATCAGTCGTATTCGATGATTCGACCTTGTCTTTAACATCGTATCATTCTATTCCTCTTACTCTATTGCATCTCGCCGTATTAATCTTTCGTTTTTTTCGTCGGGTGATGGGATAAGAAATAATTTGTGAGAATATCTCAATTCTTGTAATGAAAGTCCACGAATTCTACAAATTCCTTCCTCAGAATACCTTATCTTTCCTATCTCGTTTCGACGGTTCTGTGTCTTGTTGACATATAATATCTTGATTACATGAATAAAAATGTTTTGGAAGCCTCACAGTTCACAAGGTTTTTAGGTGGGGCTCAGAGAATGGAAGTTCTGTTTGACTGGAGACTATTTCCCTCCTTTTGTCTCAGCTTTATGGCCAGATTTATACAAGGGTCTAATCCGCCTGTAGGAGGTATTCGTGTCTGCTCATCAGTATCTGAGAGGTGGGGAGTGGCTAGTGTTTCAAGCACCCGGAGGCTTGTGGCTAGGGTCGAGTGCACAGAAATGGGCTTGTTATATTTCTGTGTTGACTGTTCGCAGTTGAGACGAATTGACGTGATCCTCTAAATGTGTTTGCTCGATATGCGTAGCGAGTTGTGCTGGGATGGTAGCGTGGTGATGTGATTCGTTCCTGGTATCAGGGATGGCCGTTCTCGTTGGTTGTGCGTCTCTTGAAGTTTATTGAGTGCTTTGGCTACTGTATGCGTGGTGGGAGATCTGTGCTTTGGTGAAGGGTGCCAGTGATGCGACAACGGAATGAGTTTATACATAAGGGTGGCGTCCAGACCACCTTTTCTAGAGCCGTGTGTTTGGCGTTGTTCTGTGCTATGTGAGCAGGCAAGCGATGGGTGTGGATGGTCTCTGCGCAGCGTGAGTTATGGTGTTGACTTGGTAACTCGAGGCTAGTTTGCTATGGTGCTATTTTCTTTCCACGAATTGTTCTGGTGGCATGATGCTGTCTTTGCATCAGTTCTGTGATTAGTCTACTGTGGAATGGAGTTTATCTCTCCTACTTTATGACGTGCATGGAGTGAAGGAGTTATAAAGTCTGGCGTCTGTGTTACATTGATGAGTTGAGCTGTTGCGTGCGCTAGAGTATTTTTTAGAAGTGTATAGCCACCCTGCTAAATGGGTCTCCCGTGAGTGGTGGTGGACGACTGGTAAAAAAATCCTTGAGATGGGCGATAGTGAAATTGGACTGACATCTTGCCGTGGGTCCATACGAGCGGTAAAGCCCCATGTGGGCTGTGGATTACAATCTCTTCATAAGTGCGGAGGAGTGTTGATGGCGCGTATTAGTGGTATGTATAGTAGCTGTCAGTCGATATAGAAATGATGGTAGGACTGCTCTTATGCCTTAGGGTCTCCAGTGGATCATTATGTCAAAGGTGTAGCTAAGGCTGGTTATGAGCCTTCTATAGCACAACTTAAATTAGCGCTTGGTAGCTTCGTAGTCTATACCAGGGGAGGCGGACAAGGCATACAATTAGACTGATAGTATCTAGCCGTGAAAATTCACGCATGTAGGATCATGCTAAAATCCTTCAGATATCCCATGCGTCGTCGTTATTCACCATAAACACAATCTTCACACACAGCTTATGCTTCTTTTTACAGTGTTAATCCTTGAGTCTATCGGTTGTTTCAGTCACAGCGAGCAAGTAAAATTTGCCAGCTGTTCACTAAATTTATTCATCAGTGCTCTCTCTCTCATTCTCGGGTTCATACATTTTATTTCGTGACATTGGTATTAGCTGAGGATATACGATAGTCAGTAACATTTCGCCGAAGATATGGAAGGCGGCTTACTGCGATCAGGTACTGAGCTCTGCTTTGGCGAGGGCATGCATAATAGATTCTGGCAGAAGATAGTGGTAGTAAAGTGTCGTCAGCCACATACTAATCTACTGGTCTTAGTCGCCTTTAGGCGACCCCAGGGAATAATGTGGCACTTTTGTTCTGTCTTCACTGATGATAAGAGGGATAGGGAGGTGTACTGTATGAGATGTTGTCTGAGTAGAGGGGTTGTGGATATAGAGTAAGGTTTTAATATTGGATATGTTGTCTGGAGGATGAGTGTGATATGCTGAAGCCATACAGCAAGGCAACCTGGCGCACTAGGGTGTTGGCTATATTATATATTAATAAGGGCTTACTATAATTTATATTATATGTAGTTGGTATCGTAGTAGATATAATTTATTTATTATTAGAACTAGTAGTTATGTAAATATTTATAGTAGGATATATATTAATTGATATTATTAGTATTATTATTTATTATTATGTATTATGATTGGATTAGAGTTTTAAGTTTATCTAAATATGCTATATTGTGTTAAATTATCGCCGGGCAGATATGTCGCGGAGATGTGAACTGAATTGACGCGATGAAAAGATAAGTATGCCGGATTTGTTTGTCGGATGAAGATGGATGATTAATCATCCTACTAATAGTGGGTGTTTGATGTGCCTAGTTAGGTAGTGACTTTTATACCGGATATTATATTTGCTTAAGTTATTAGTTAGTAAATTATAATATAGTTTATATATTTATTATTATATAATAGTTAATATGATATATATAGATTATAGTATGGGATGTACGCGATAGTACTAGGTATCGGCAGTATCGGGGAGTGCATATTTTCTGGGTATTTCGGTATGGGTATGGTGGATCGGTAATCGTGTTATAATGTGAGATGTGCAAGATATATTTGATTTTGGAGATGAAACAGTTTATGAGAACTTTTTAGTTCATAATAGAGTCAGTTTTGATATAGTATGTGGATGATACTATTATATAGTATATAGTTATATATAATACTACTATATAATTATATATTGATATATGGATATTTTAAATTTGTGGTGGGGTTGGGATGAAAATAAACCGTTAGTTTTTTTAAAAAAAACACGTTTTTTTTATAAAAAGACAAATATGAAAATTTTTGGGTTTTTTTTGTTTTTTGTGTTTTAAATTCTATTTTCATATATATAGTTTTTTTAGGGTTTTTAGCATTAAAATACAGTAAATACTGGTTAAATAGAGGTATTACAATATATAAAGTAGAGTTTAGTATTAATAAAGTTTTTTAGTTGCTCTAGGGCTATAATTATTTATATTTCACCATGATCTAATTATTATTATCTATTATTAATTATTATTATTATGTATATTATATGAATATATATATATAATATAGAATAGTAGTATATTTAATTATATGTATATATGATATATGATATAGACGATTAATATGGTGTGAATGTTTTCATCTAACTTTATTCTCCAAGACATTGGTGTAAAGGTGCAGTACAGGCATCAGAAAGAAAAGCAGTAGCAAGAACTCGACAAAAGTTCGAAAAAGAACGCCCAGTTACCCCCCTCTGTAACCCATTAACTTAGCTACGCGACTCCGCTCGCGTCAGAACATCACATCCTACATAGCATTCACGGCGACTCGCGAGGACGCTCTATAGGTACCTCGACAGTCGTAACAGCGGGTTCATCCCTTGACCCGGTGGCGCACAAACCTACCTCCTCCACAAACACCCCGCCATTGCCTCCTTCTTATATATCGCCTTTATTCTCGCCTCTGCAAAGATCACTTTGCTGTTCTTCCACATTCGTCTTACGACTCTCATCATCTTTTCTTCGACTCGCAGCCGGTCGGTTTTCAACCACTCGCCACATACATAACGTTAAAACGACTCTGCATTCATGCATATTCAGTGACAAAAACCATCTCCATACTTTCATTTATTCTCTTCTCTCGTGTTACCCCTTTCTCCACACACATCACTGCTCTAAAATGTTCATATCTCATTTATCCATTCTTCTCCTCCTAGCATGCCCTAAATTGTCCATCTGAAACACATTGAAACCTTTAGAATTATAACTTTTTATTCCAAGACCATAGGTCTCTACTGACTAAATAACAATAACACAGGGTACAAATACCGTCATGTAAGAACCTATTGCAGCACCTAAGCTGTAGTCCCTTTACATGTCAAACGATTAATTGACCAGCAATTCCTGCGCTTTACACTTTCTGACTACACCTTGCATCATACCGTTCCTTCCTCATCCACCATACGTCCCTAACTCTCACTGACATTGTTTCCACTCGCGCCTCCATTACCTACCTCTCACACTGAGACTGTCTCACTCACACGCCTCTGTCATGACGGTGATTCTCTTAAATTAACGTTCTATCTTCACAACCGCTCCTTTTCACCCTGCCAAACCTCCTCCCCCCCACCTCTCCTCAACTCTGCCGATAAGACTTGCCGTACAGTAGCAACATTGTTCCTAAAACTCTATTTTATTTATTAATATAGTATAAAATTGAGTACCTTTATCCTCCTTAGCTTTGGAAAGGTAATTTTACTGCCCTCTCACTCCAATACGTCGAAACTATACCCTCCATAACAGCTTTATTACACAACTTTTAAGATCAACTAATACATCTTGCTCCGTATCTTGGATAATTTCCCAGTATGTTCATCTATACCTGCACGATTTACTATTCTTCAGTGGAATCATATAGAAGAATATTCTATTTTAAAAAAATTCTTGCACAAAGACACACTGTGTCTTGGTGAATCACAACAAAAACAAGTTTTTTTTATACATCAAACCGCTGATTAATTAGTAAGTAATACAGAGATTTCAAAGTGTTCCTTCCACACTCTCACATCCATTTTCTCAGTTACAAAAACACATACTATTCTTATTTGAGCAGGTTCCTTATTCTAATTCTTAAGATTTCGCGCTTTCTTCCAGATGAGCTTTATTCCTTGGTATTGGTCCCATTCATATTCTTCCAAACTGTTATATTACCTCGTTGCTTTTTTTACGTATGATCATTTTAGCATTCTCTATTTTTCCTTTAATAAATTCAAGCATCTTTCTTTTGAAATCATCATTTGCTTTTTAGTACAGTGTGACGCTATCTTTTTTTAACTTTACGTTGCATCACCGTGCTTCATTTACATACTGTTGATGCATTCTTAATTCTACTTTAGCACCCAAATACTTCTTTGCACTGTCTAACAATTGATTTCTTCATTTGCTTCCAGTTTATTTAGTTTACACACCATGTTACATTCAATGTTTCTTGCGGCGTTCTATACATACTTATGCTTATTCTTGTTCACTAAACTGTTACTCTTAGAATTTTACCACTTCTTATTGTTCACCTTCCTCTCCTCAGTCCCCATAACTTAATTTTACATAGAATCACATAATGATCCGATAATCCAATTCCTTAACCTCAACTGATTTAACATCAATACATACTTAACATTTCCTTCTTCAAAACACAAAATACAATCATACTTTTCACTTCGATACCACTCTACCTTCACGAACTCTCATAGAGTTGGAGCAAATCTGTGTTTTAGAAGAAAGTATTACTTTACACCTACAGTCTCCCCTCACACAATCAAATCACCCTACATTCTATTTTCCCTATCATACAGACTATAAAACACTACTAGTAATGTTACAGAGAGCATCTTTTTTTTGATCATTTTATAGTAATTATATAATTATATAATTATATATTATATATTATATATAATATTATATAATAATAGTATATTATATAATGATAGGGTGGGGCCGGGATGTCGGACTATTCGGTAATCCGGCCTATCCGGTCCAAGTTTTGACTATCCGGTATGGAACTGGATATCATTGTTATCGGCGGATAACGATATTATTCTAAGGTAGGATTTTTTCTCTCGTTTGGGGAATATTCCAAATAATTGAAAATTATATATATATATATTATTATATATATATTATTATTAATATATATCTATAATCTATATTTATATTATATATATAGGGTGTATAATATATATATATATTATATAAGCTTATTTTATTATTATATATAGTATATGATTATTGATATATTTGATTTTATTATAATATATATATATTGATATTATATATAATAATATATATATATATATATAGTATATATTATACACCTCTCAGGGTATATATTAATATATTTAATATATTATATTGTATAAAGTATTTTGTAAATGGAACATTTGTTTAGTATATATATATATATATATATACTATTATATTAGTATATAAAATACTACTTATATATATATATTATAGTATATATAATAAAATATATATATAGTTATTATATATTAATACTTGTTTTGAAAATTTCGATGTTGGGTTACAATGTTATACTTATCTGTTTATTCTCATTTTATGTTGACTGTACAATACAATTTATTGAATTTGGTGGTGAAACGTTTCATAAATTATATGGTAATAATCTGGTAAAATTAAAATATTTAATAATATTTATAAAAATATTAAAATTATTTTAAAAAATTATGAATATTTATATGGATATTAATTACAAGAAAAGTTTACTGCAATTTTTACCACAACAACCGTATGCTCAAGTATATGATGGTAGTGGTTAAAGTGATTGAAAAGCGCTTATCTTTAACGTGTTTACTTGTATTATTTATCAGAACCAGTATATATTACGCTGTCCTAGAATTTATTTTAAAAAAACATCGTATATTATTCTCATGTTCCTGGA
>JABUQX010046379.1:0-2500 GCA_015478945.1 Trachelipus rathkii
TTTAATCAAATTTATATAAGTATAATTTTTGCTTTAATATATATAATAACATAATCATAATTTAATATATAGTCTTATATGTATATAAGTGGTAAATTTAAATTAATGACTATATTATATCTCCATTCAAAATTAATAATATAAATTTAAATATCGAATTAATTTCTCCAAATAGCTTATTATCTTTCGGATATAACTAAAGTATAATCATATATCTGTCAGTAAGTTCATATATTATATATATTCTATATTATTTATAATTATTAATATTAATATTTACTATTATTATGATTATTAATATATTATGAACTACGAATAAATTATTATAAGTATTATTAATATATTTATATTAATAATAGTATTATATAATATTTATCTAGTATTATAGTGTGCTATAATATAGATAACTAAGTGCAATAGCTATTATTATTTATTGAGTTTAAGTATATTATTTAATTTAATTTTATACTTCTGAAAATGTGTCGATTTTACTTCATTTTACTTACATATCTTCACGACAATCTAGGCCAATTTATACCTTATATTATTATTATTATATTTTTTATAATTATAATTTATATTATATATTATTTTATTAGTATACGATTACGATTTACCTTAATAATTTTATATTTATGATACATAATTATTAATATGATTTCAACTCTGATCATATTGTAAATAAGTTTATCTATATTATATTATATATTTATCTATTTAATTATTATTATAGTGATTATTATTAGTTATTATTATATAGTTAATTGATTCTTATTATATTATTAATTAATTTAATTTTATTATATTTTATTATTATATTATTATATAATTTAATTTATAATTTTCTTATTTAATTATATTACTCTCATCTTAGCTATATTTTAATATAGATAGTGGTAATTGCTGAAAGATAAAAGTAATTCAAATCTATAATTAATATTAATTATTAGTATAGTATATTTAATATATAAATTATATATAATAATATTATTTGTTATTTATGACATATTATAAAATATTATAAAATAAAAGTTGATAAAAGTTTTTTTAATAGGGTTATCGTTTTAAATGTTATTTTTTTTTTTGATTTATTTTTTTTTTTTATTATATATTAGTTAGGTATTATATTATATTAACCTTATATAATATATTATACTATTTAATGTATTAATTCCTATTACTCATTATTATACTACTATCAACTTATTAGTAAATCATACATACATTTATTCCTATATTATCATATATTTCAAACAATACATCTATATGTAAAAATGTTTAGATATTGTAAGTATATTTTTCCTTTTAATAGTAGATTTAATTGTATATCACATAGCTATTTCTGTGAAAAGATGTACCAACCTTTTTCGCGTTGAAAAGTGACTATTATATCTATAAGTATTAGTATTATATATATATTATTATATTAATAATATATATTAAATAACTTTTTATTACTGCTATTAATTAATAATAATCTATTATTTAATATATATAGGTTATTATTTGAAATTCATATACAGTGATTATTTCATATTATTGATTATATTTATTTATATATTTGACTATAATATTACTTCAAGCTAGGTTTATATTATACCTATTATATATACTTATAACTTAGTAGAGAAATTGACCATAGAAATCATTAAATTTTTATTAAAGATATTAATATTAATTATGAGTTTTTTAAGTTGAAAAAATACTTTTTATATCTTTATTATTTATTTATTTTTTTTTAATATTGTGAAAAAAGACAAAAAAAAAACAGTGTCAAAACATAAAAATAAATACTACAAAATATAAATAAATCGAAAAAAACAGAAAAAAAAAAACAATACGAAAATAATCGCTCTCGCTCACTTTTTTTATTTTTTATGTTTTTTAAAAGGATCAGAGGAAGTTAATAGCTTACTCTTATAAGTCTTTGGAGTTCTATCCAACGGTTAGTATATTAATAATAAATTTATTAATATAATATGAATATAATGATAATTGAATTAATAATATATATTAATATTTAATAATAATAATAATAGATACAGATAATTAATAATAATGCAATAATAATAATAATTAATAATAAAAATAAATAAAAAAAAAAGAAAGAAAGGTAAATAAAAAAAGGCCCCATATTTGATAAATCTCTCTCTTGACCTTCTCTCTCTCTTCTCTCTCTCTTCTCTCTCTCTCTCTCTCTCTCTCTCTCTCTCTCTCTTTCTTCATTTATCACACTAACTGCATCCTTTTCACTTCTGTATCCTTTCATCTTGCTTAACTTAAAGTCTTGTGAAACTATATCATTTTAGGTAGGACTATTTTTTATGCTTAATATAATCCAATAAAATAATTAATAATAAATAATAATATACTAATAGATTAATATAATAGTAATTAAGTTAATATTTACTATATCAATATAATATAAATACATAACTATAATAATAACAATATAATATTAATTAATAAATAATAATAGATAATACATACCTAAAGATTT
>JABUQX010046379.1:15000-21760 GCA_015478945.1 Trachelipus rathkii
AAGCACGTTGCCAATGTACTCATTAACGTCTAAGTGCGCACAAGCTAGAGTTAGTAGAGATTTAGCTCATTCTCTCGGCTCCAAACCCAGTCTCCACCTGGGCCCCCTACTCGCTTGCTTAGGCGAGTGCTCTACCCAGCTGAGCCTGGGAGCCGCTCTCTCTCTCTCTCTCGTCTCTCATCTCTCTCATCTCTCTTTCTCTCTCTCACTCTCGTCTCCGTCTCTCTCTCTCTCTCCTATCAATATATATATATTAATATAATATATACATATATATATATATATATTATATATATCTATATATATATTATATAATATATAATATTATATCTATAAATATATATATATAATATATATATATATATGATATATTATATTATAATATATATAAATATACTATATAATATATATATAGTATATATATTATATATAATATATATATATATTATATAAGTATATAATAGTAAGTATATATATTGTATAAGTATTTTATTATATAATATATAATATATTATTATATATATATTATATATATTATATTATATATATTATATATATTATATATATTATATATATATATATATTTATATTATATAGGTATATTATATATACTATATTATATAATATATATAGTATAGTTATATATATATATATATTATATATAATATATATATTTAATATATATATATATATATATTATATATATTATATATTATATATATTATATATATATATATATTTATATATATATAATATATTCTCTCATCTCTAATGCGTGTTTTGTGTGTGAAAGCCTCTTGCCTTTACTCACAATATAATTTATTATCTATATATATATATATCATATATTATATATATATATATATATATATAATATATATATATAATATATATATGAATATATATATATATATATATATATATATATATATATATATATATATATATTAGGGATGTAGAGATAGTATATGTATCGTAGTATCGGCCTTTTGGGGGGTAATCGGTATCTGGTTAATCCGGCATTGTTATATATGGGCGATACTTGCGCCCGATATATCTCTTACTTTTTTGGGTGAAGAATTATGTGAAACTTTCATATTCAATAACACTATGTCCTAAAAATTATGTTTTCTTTTTATTTGTTTTATTGAATCATATATTTTTTGACGCTGAACAGAAATGAACCATTTTTTTTTTTCTAATCATCGATACTTTGAGAGTTATTGCAATATTAAGTTTAAATTTTTTTTAAGTTTGTTAATGACTTTACACTGTTAGGTACTTATTAAGCATATTTTTATTCTGAAGGTTTTTTACGACAGTTAACTTAAGAAAAGACTTTTTTACTTGAATTAGATTCAGTACTAACTATCCCCAAAATATAAGTCAATACTTTAATATGCCAAAAAAAACATACTTTGCATTTAAAAGTGCTTTTGTTCTATCGTGTTTTTCTCTTTGTGATCGATTTGGCTTCCTCTTATCAAAATCCCCAGATATAATCACAACATCTCAAACGTCCCTGGTATCGCTCTTTAATGTTTCGAATATTCCTGGTGAATATCTTTCACCATGTTCTTTCTACTTACATCCCCTAAATTCTCTCGAAAAAAAAGTCCAAATGCGAGTGTAATACGCACTTTTAATGACATACGGCACCCATTTTTTTTATAACAATCTAATCAATGAGGCATTTTTATCAGCTGTTTTGTAATTTGTGATCTTTACAATTTCCTAAAAATTTCCTGAACGCACAAAATAACGGAAATGCACACCAGCATTCATTTCAAACTATGCTCATCTTTTCTTCAATTTCAATGGATTTAAGGCTATTTTAAGCATGTTCAATGAGACTCAATGCATCTTCTAGAAAAGAAAAAGAATGACAAAACTGCTATTATTATTTATAATATATATACTATATATATATATATATATATATATATATATATATAATATATATATATTATATATATATAGTATTATATATATATATATATATATATAATTTTATTACATATATACTATATATATATATTATATATATTATATATTATTATATATTATATTTTATATATATATATATATATTATATATATATATATTATATATGTATACTATATATATAATGATAAATATATATATATATATTATAATATATCTTAGTAATATGCCAAAGGTGGGCACCGTTAATAAGAAAGGTTAACGTCGTTAATTCTTAATCGTTAACAAAAAAAATTAACGGCGTTAATCATTAAAGCGTTTATGCGTATAACAATGTAAGCGGAAGTTAACTTTAATCGTTAACGTTAACCGTCTTCAATTTTTTTTTTTTTTTTTACAGTTTCACCACCACTTCACGGGCAGAGCCCTATTCAAGGAAGGTATGTTGCACGCCAAAATTTCATCCGCTACCGCAAATCGCAGATGAAACATAGACGTCAGGCCTTTAAAGTGAGGGAGATTAAATTCAGCAGGAACACAGAAGATGGAAGAGAGTTTCCACAGAACAATGGTGGAAGGAAAAAAAGGAAGCACCGCAAGCAAACTAGCCTGGAGTTACCAATATCTACACAAAACTCGTGAGCAGATACAGCACCCCTTGCTACGAGGGCGCGTCGTAAAGGTGGTGGTACGAGAGGTGGTAGTCCCCTCAACACATGCCGCTGCGATTACCTATCAGAAGAGAGATAGAAGCACCAACATCGCCGCCGCAAAGATAGAGGTCAAGTGAACTGGAAAGTACATAACAGTTTATAAGCCTTATGGCTTTTGACTCGACCCTCTGTCCAAAAGCCGGGTTAAACCAGAGCCCCCAGATATGAGAACAGTACTCAATATACCAGGCCGGATGAGACCCTTGTATAAGCTGGACAACTTGGAAGAGGAAAAAAAGTCTCGCAGTCTCAACAGAACTCCCAGTTTCTTGAGGCCGCCCAGCACCGTTGTGATTGAGGTTTCCAAGACATTTTTTTTATGTTAAGGCAAGGATGTTTATATTGTCAAGAGGAGAGACGAAAGAACCGTAAAAAGAGATAGGCAAAGTTAGAAGGTATTTTTAGAGAGGGAGATTTTGTAGAAGTTGGGGTTTTTAAAAGAATTGAATTTCACAAGGTTGAGACGACCCACCCGCAAATTCTATCCAGATCAGCGAGATAGAATCGGAAAGATTAAGACGAGAGGCAATTCTAGAGTAAAATATGGAGCAGAATTGAAATGAGTGTGAAAAATGAAGGTCGAGTCAATGGCATGTGGAGTGGATAGAGTTAGATTGTGGCAGGTGAGAAGATCATTAATGAAAAAGTAGGAATAGAGTGGGAGAGACAGAACCCTGAGGAACTCCACTATTGAGACAGAAAAAGAAGAAGAAGCCCCATCAACAACAGCCGATATTGAGCGATTGGAAAGAAAGCTAGACATAAGTAAGCAAAGAGGAGAAGGAAACCCAAAGGAGGGTTGGAGAGGCAATGAATGGTGCCATACCCGGTCAAAGTTTGGATATGTCAGCGCCACTACGCAAGTCGCCAGTAGTTTCTAAAAGCGGAAACATAATCGGTTATATAGGAAAAGTAATATATCGCCAGTAGACCTTGAACACCAAAAGCCGTACTAGCGATCAGAAAGAAGAGAATGAGATTCCAAGTCGTCTAAAAAGTGAGAGTTGAGAAGAGTTTCAACGATCTTGGATAGAATACAAGTGAGAGCTATAGGGCAATAGTTAGAAGGATCAGAGCGCTTCCTTTTTCGGAATAGGTTGGACATTGCGTGCTTCAACACTGAAGGAAAGTGCTAGTATTGTGGTACATAGAAATATAGTTGAACGAGGGGGGGTGGTGGTCAAGCACGTTTAAGCACTTCCCTCAAAACTTCGGGCTTTTTCGACCTTTGTGTTAAGACCATTACTAAACTGGATAATAACCGGGTAAATAAACACATTTTTGAGCCATTGAGAGGAGCGGTTAGGAAATTTTGGAAAAAAAAAGTTTACCTCTTTATCGGAAATCGAATCTAATACAGTTAAAATCTGATAAGAAAATAATTTTATAAACTCGTAATGTAAAAGGTTAACGGTTAACGGAGTAACGGGGAAATTGTTAACTCGTAATAGTGACCCGTTAATTTTTTTCGAAAATTACGAAAACGTAAGTTAACGACAAAATTTTAACGAGTTAATTAACGGATTACGCTTAACGCGTTAATGCCCACCTTGTATATATGTATTATATATATATATTACTATATATAGTATATATATATATATATATATATATATATAATATATATATAATATATATATATATATATATATATAATATACTATATATATATATATATATATAATATATATATAAAAAAGTAGCTGCTACATATATTTGAGGAAACATACGTTTCTTCTTTTATATGTAATGGACTTGTCATAAAACAATTTTACTTACTGAAGGTGTGGTGAATGTATAGGGTAGTTTTAATTATGAGGAACTGGGGTTCTGGATGAGGGAATATCTGCGTATGGAAAGAGATTGCCTTCCTTTACCTTTTCAATATTTTGTAATATTCACTACGCAGAAGTGGCAGTCATCGTAGTGATTCGTTGGCTCTCGCCATATTCTGGGAATAGCCAAAGGAATTGCTTTTCTTGTTCCTCTTACCCATCCTTCTAGGAATGTTTTACAACTTTCACATATAATGAGGTGCCCAGTGCGCTTATCTTAATCACCAATAGGCATACCAAAGTAGAGCCTGTACGCTATCCAATACTTGGTTCCCTTCACAATTTTGGTGGAAATGTGCTTAGAACTAGCATAATATCCACACACATAGGGAAATGAATCTGCCGTCTTTTTTCCACTGTTTACTTGCAATTTTACAAATGTTTTATTATTATTATCACTATATTCTGAAAATTATAAAAAGATATTTAAGTTTGGACCTCACTTTCATCTATATCATGCAATAGAATGTAGGTGAATAATGTATATATATATATTATATATATATATATATTATATATATAATATATATATATATATAGTATAGTATATATATATATATATATATATATTATATAATATATGATATATATATAATATATATAAATCAGTTTTTAAGCATCAATCCCCATAAAACATTAATGGTAACTGACTTTTACTCAGCGCGTTGCCGGTAACGACCCAACAAAATGAAAAGATGCCAATAATTATTTTATGCCGTTGTAACATAAAAACGGTCGATTGCTAGAGAAAAACTAAAAATATATTGGAATCTGCCATAAAAAACTGTAATAAAAACTTAAAAATTTTTCAGAAGAAACAAAAAATACAATTTTTTTGGTTACATTGTGTAATAAACTTAATTTCGCTATATAATAGGTTCTAGACTTTGATAAGTTCATGGCCGAAATTGCAATGACATCTCATTCACCTTCAATGAAATCACACCACACCAAGGAAACTCATCGAAAAAACTGAAAGAGACAGTCATCAAGGAGTAAAGATAATTCAAATTTGCAATCTTGAAAGAGGAGAATGAAGCCTCTACGAAAAGATGGAGATGCTTCCTACAGAAGAGAATCCTTTCATGTGGTGGCATGAAAATTGGCCAAGGTTTCCATTATTATCAATGCTTGCAAGCAAATATTTATTACCTCCCTCATCAGTCGAGAGAGAGCGTATTTTTAGTGTAAGTGGGAATGTAAACATCCCAAAAAGGAACAGGCTCTCGCCAGATACTAGTGAAAGCTTATTGTTTTTTGCATCACGATTTAAGAATTTTGAATTTAGAGTATTGGAATGATAATTTCCTTTATCTTAAAGGTGTAATTAAATTTAATTATTGATGTATGTTTGGAATAATAGCGCTTTTATTTTGTCTTTTCAGCTGATTAATTGAGTCTCTTCTTTCATTATTTTTATTCTTTATATTGAAGCTAGTTAAAGAATCTTCTGGTAAATTGTAATCATGTTAAAACATAAAGCTAGTAGCTAAACTTTGTTAATACTTACTGGAGAAATGGAAATGGAATATTTTTTGAATAAACACAAACGTAAAAAAGTTATTTATTTATATTTTTCATTTTATTATTCTTCTTTTTCTATTTTTAATTATAAAATAAATATACTTGGGCACATCCAAATATGAAATATATAAATGACTAGTATTGGTTGTACAGGGAATGGAATCCTGAGTTGCCTAGCAGTACACATATGTTCTATCTTATACTGTGTATTTATTATATTAATTAAGTATCGGTATCAGCTAATCGGCAACCTAAAAAATAAAGAGTATCGGTATCGGTAATCGTATCCGGCCTCTTTTCTGGTATCGGCACATCATAATATAATATATCTATTATATATATAGTATATTATATATATAACATTAATATATTATATATAATATATATATTCTAATTATATATAATATATATAAATTATAATATATTATATATATATATATATATATATATATATATATTATATATATACTATTTTTTACTTAAACAACTTACACTACTCCAGGAAGGGTCAAGACGCCTGTCAGCGGGGCTAAGCATCTTTCTTGAACTTTCCTCTTATCTTCCAAAACGTCCATCTTCCCTCAGCCCTGCATCGACGGCAATCCATTTCTTCTCAATGAGTCCTCTCCACCGAGCTTTCCCATCTCCTCCTAGGTCTTCCTCTTGGTCCTCGTTTCTTTCCGGTCTCCACACTCCCATCTCTTCTTGGCCACTCTTCCCTCTTGCATTCTCTCCAAATGTCCC
>JABUQX010046380.1:0-30092 GCA_015478945.1 Trachelipus rathkii
CTCGAATTGTTAATAAGTATATTTGTTACGAAACACTATTTACTTGTTATAAAAGTTAATAATAAATAAAAATTATATTATACCCCTTTCTGTTATATCATTTTAGAATCTGGATTAAATTTGCAAATTATTCTGCTAGGTGGTTAAACTTTTGTCTGAATATATTTGGGGGTTAGCGGTATTTAAAAATAACCAAACAATCTTTTGTAAACATAAAATCTTCAAAAAATCATGTTTTACTTTGACTGAATGTAACAGAGTCCACGAAAATGCTTTAAACACAATTTATACTTGCACACCCATCTGGTTTTTTTTTTTTTTTTTTTGTTTTTTTTTTTTTTTTTTTTTTTTTTTTTTTTTTTTTTTTTTTTTTTTTTCTTTTTTTTTTTTTTTTTTTTTTTTTTTTTTTTTTTTTTTTTGTTTTTTTTTTTTTTTTTTTTTTTTTTTTTTTTTTTTTTTTTTTTTTGTTGAGTGATGGTAGTAGCACGTCACGGTGTCTGGTGCGGTTATGACTTTATACTTGCACACCCATCGGGTTCATACTTAAAAAGAGAAAGATTCAGAATACTTATTCTCTGTTATTTATAAATTTGGGTGGTCGCATTATCGATATCCGAGGAAAAGAATAAAATTGAGTCTTTGACCCATCAACAAAT
The DNA here is from genome assembly GCA_015478945.1 of Trachelipus rathkii. Taxonomy (NCBI): domain Eukaryota; kingdom Metazoa; phylum Arthropoda; class Malacostraca; order Isopoda; family Trachelipodidae; genus Trachelipus; species Trachelipus rathkii. The sequence goes on from JABUQX010046380.1 coordinate 657, forward strand.
AACTAAATACAAATGGAGTAATTATACTTGTAAATGACCTCCCGATACATCCACCAAATTTGATCGTCCGTTCACTTCTGGAATACCTTACTTTAATTATTTCGTTTATTTTTTTTTATTTTTTATTAATTAATATTGGAATTTGCAATATATCTTTACAAGCACACTTTTAACTAGAAATCTAAGAGAAATTATTCTAAGCTACTTTTGATTATTTATATGAATATAATATATTAAATAGAATGTATTATGTATTATATTGATATATATATGTATATGTATGGGTATAATAAATATATTATATTAAGTATATATATAGTATATATATATATTATGTATATAGTTAATATATTATATAGATATATTATGTACATATCAGTATAGTATATATTATAATGTTATATATAATAATATATTATATATTATAGTATATATAATATTATATATTATATATAAAATATAGTAAGTATATCATATATATATATATCATATATATTAAATATATAATAAAATATACGTACGGTATAAGTTTTGTTATATTATATATATGTATATATATAATATATATTATATGATATATATTATATATTATATTAATATTAGTAAATTAATAGTTATATAATGTATATGTATATATATTATATTATTATATATATTATGAATATTATATATTTGCACGCAAACAAAATACCTAATAATGGAAAATCATGAGTCAACAACAAATTGAGAGGCTGAGTAGATCGCATAACTTAGAAATATACCGGAAGAATGGTACAAGGTGAGGATTAAAATGGGACCACCACGGTATCGGAAGATTCGAGGGAAAAGCGCGATGCAAATGGCGGCAGATAAATATAGAGGCAAACGCTTGATATATCTGGGAAAATTTGGAAATTCGGAGCACATCAGCATTGTAATGTGTTTTTAGAGTGACGGTTACGTCCGCGGTGAAATAGTAGTACCGATAGTGAAATATGACGATAAGGTTATGATATATATATATATTATAATTAGATATATGAAATAATATATTATATATATTATATATTATAATATATATATAGTATATATATATATTATTATATATATAGAATATATATTTTATATATATATTATATATATAAGATAGTATATATATATATATGGTTATTATATATAATAGTATTTTATAGTTATTATATAATTTATATTTATATATATATAGATAGTATATAATATGATATATTATCAGTTAGATGTATTATTATAAGGGAGGGGTGCAAAGCCAACTCCGCGTCCGCCTGTCGTGCACCCCGGCAACGAGACACCAGAGGTGTCCCTGGCTAATGGACTGCTATGGGGCTAGCGGATGGATAGTCTAGCAAGGCAGCTCCCGATAATACTGCTTGCATGAACTCAACGCGGCTCGAGAAGCCGCTACAGAACGTTTTAGACGATGGCGACATTCGCGTAGATTTGCGGAATAGTGAACCAGTTGAAAACACTGTTTAAGAATATATAGGTGTTGCCAGCCGATAAATGGTGGTATATGGAGAAAAGAGGAGGAGAATAATGAGATGATCCAGAGGAGAGAAGATACGATAGTGTGGCTTGTGAGCAGAGATGGAAGTGAGGGGTGTGGAGGTAAAGAGTGGAATTAGGAGTTTGTGTTCTGATGTATAGTGGTGTGAGAGAGAGGACTAAGATAAGCATGGTGTCGGAATTTAGTGGGACCAAGAGCGGTCATCCATTGTATACAGAGGCGTACAAAATTATAAATTTTAGTTGAGGTGGAATGATGTGCGTTATTGAAATAGCCAGGATAGAAATAATAGATATATGTGCTAGATAATCGGCATCCACAACAGGGGCAGTCCAGAGATGGTAAAAAACTAGATTATGAATTGATGGAGAAGAGGTGGGGTTGGGAGGAGGTAGGGGAGAGTTCTTGGTGATTAAGAACCAATTGGTTCAAGAGAGAAATAGAGAAGGAGTGAGAGAAATAATGTGTGTGTAAGGCATAGATAGATAGATAGGATGACAGAGATAACAGAGGATGATGCGTTGAGGGATTTTGTGTGAGAAACGACCTATAAATAATGAACACGTTTTCAAGCACAGAGAGTGCTCCACATCTTTACGAGGTGATAGGATGAACAGGTGTGTGAACTTGCAACAATTCGACTCAAAATCGTGAAAGACTAAATATCGTGCTCCTGATAAAAGGACTTGGTGTAAGAATGTATATAGGTGTCCCTGGAGTTCCTTAGCGGATTCATCGACTGGTTGTGTCGTACATTGAATGATAAAGATGAGAGTGAGGAGTAGAATTTAAGTGCAGGAAGGAGGCTATTGATCAGAGGTGGAGAATTGGAAGAAGCAGAGAAAACGAGGACAGAATTATGACGGCAAATTGCAGGAAACCTAAGGTAATGGAGAATGATACAGTGAAGACTTTGCCAGCGATTGTCATTATATGTGAGTGGCAGAGGAAAACTCTGTAAAAGATGTAGGAGGTATGATAAGAGCACTATCACCAGGTGGAACGGAGAGAAGTGAAAAAAGCATTTAAATAACGGAAGTTGAAATGTTAAGGAAGTCTATCCCATAACTGTGTTGAGTGTTGAGAGGAAAAGAGCTAAAGGCAGAAGGAATAAAAGAAACGTAGGGCCGCAAAGGGAGCCGCAAAGAATGACAGGCAGAAATATAGAGAGAGTGTGGGCGAAGGTATAGAGAAAGAGCTATTTAAATGGCGAGCTATAGGAAACCAAAATACCTGGAATCTAGAAATATCAACAAGAAGATAGGTGAGCGATACTCGCGACACCTGAAACAATAATGATAGATGGATCAGAATTACTATGAGTCTGGCTAAAGGTGTAGAATACATAGAACATTAGAGGAGAGAGTGTTAGATCAGACGAGGGGAAGGAGGAAGAGGAGGAAGAAGCGAGGAGATAGACGTTAGAGAGAATAGAGTGAGGCCGTATAAAAAGGATGAGAAGGTAAAGCCCAAAGGATGAGTGTCTGTGAGGTGGATGGGTGACGGGTGAAAGAAGCTGAGAGGAGAACATCAGCTTTGATGAACTAAGGTGTTGAGGGGAGGAAGGTGCCGGAAAGGTTGGGCAAAGCAATAATAGCGATCACCGGATATCTGAAAGAAAGGGAATGCCGAGGAAGTCTTGTAATAATTATTAGCTATGTTGCAATTCACTGAGGATGGACCATCGGCGAAAATATACGGCAAAGATATTTGAAGGAGCTGAGAGAGATGTACAGCCGATACTCCGGAGAAGAACATTTACGGATAAAAGAGGAAGAGGGAACGAACGTGAACTCTTATTCACACTAGATATGGTCTTCGGAGAAGATCTGTGAATATGCGCGAAGAGATCTTTTGTAGCGTTCCTCGACCTGCAAAAGGCATTTGATTCGGTGCCAATAAAAAAGCTCTGGAGAGCTATTGAATTATGGAGTGAGGGTAGATTAAAGAATGCAATGCAGTAAGTATGTATGTGAGGATAATTGCAGTGTTAATTGTTTAGATACTGGAGTGAGATGAGTGACGATAGAGGTTGAATGTGAAGAGACAGAGTGAAGCAGGGGAGTGTGTTTTCTCCACTGTTGTTTATATTATAGTTTCGAGCGTGTGATGAAGGAAAGTGAGAGAGACTGGGAAGAATTCTTTGAATGGACAAATGGGCATGATGCGGACGATCTGGCCATGTTTGGCACGAGAGAAGGAGACGATTCGAGAGGTGTGACGTTTGTTTTACGTGGATGATTTGGGGGAAGCAGGGATGATGGATGGAAAGGACAGAAGACAGAGCCTATTTAACATAACGGTAGAAGATGGAGTGAGGGCATGAGGATTGTGGTGAAGGGTAGGAGGTTGAAGCGGTAATAACCTGCAATTATCTCGGAGGTAGTGTTTTAACAGAAAGGGAGGAAGTGGAAGAGAGAATTTACGCGAAGAATGGAAAAGTTATGGATATAGTTACTGAAAGGGTTCTAACCCCATTGATGTAAAGATAAAACAGTCGGATATATTAGTTAAAAAAGGCTGATTTTAGAACAGTAGATTCTGGACTCCTGGAGCTGCTGACGAGCGAAACTAGACCACCAACGAGAAGTAGAGAGAGTAGATATACAAGCGGTGAGAAATGAGTATTATAGAACATGATTTGAAAAGAGTAGGAAGACGAATGAAGGATAAGGTGAGATTAGGAAATAATTGAGTGTTAGAAGATGATACGAAGATGATGTTTGTGGAGATTGAATGGTGGGACATCGTGAGAGGAATGGGGCAAGGACAGAATGCCGAAAGAGATGGAAATGGATACCTAGTAGGCGGGTAGATAGGACCAATGGGGATAGACCGAGAAAAGATGGCGAGTCTGGTGGAGGACCTCTCGGAAAGATTGTCAGCTACGCAAAAAATGAGAAGTGCTAAAGAGAAGAGGAATATTGCAGGAGAGGGACTGGAGAAAGATGCTTGCGCGCTGACAGGATGAAGATCCTTCCTGGGAGAGAAAAAGAAAAAAAGAAAAAGATATATAATTTATAATTATATATATATTAATATATATATATATTATTATATTATTATTATAGTATAGTATATATTAAAAAATTTATTTTATAATGGTTATATATATTTATATAAATTATATGTATAAACGTAAGCTTATTCAGTTGGCGTACTCTGAAGATTATAGATGGTAGGCAGCTCTATATATAGTATATATGATTTAGTATAATATTATTTATATATCATTATATATATAATAGTAATAATATATATATATTATATATAGTAATAATATATATACGATAAGTATTAAAAGTTATAGTCGAGTGCGTACGTTGAAATTAAATTAGGTAGCAGCCTCACTATAATATAATGCCGTAAATATATATATACTAATATAGTTTATTAGTATTATTGTATATATATTTTAATAGTATATATATTTATATATATATATAATTATATATATATTATATATATGATATATAATTATATTATATATTAGATAATAAATACTAATATTATAATAATACTATAGTTATAATTCAATAATAATATAATAATAATAATAAGACGATATAGGTAATATATGAATAATCATAATAATAATAATAATTAATAAAATAAAATAATACAAAGAACATCTTCTCTGAATCATTGAGCTTATCTGTTATTAATAAGAAACGGTAGCCTAAGATGAGATTTTTAAAATTAAGGTTTTGTTCCTTAGACATACTTTCCAATACCTATTTTCAATAAAAAAAATCTAACTTCTAAATACATATGCCTAGTTTAATTATTTTAATTATATATAAGATTTATATCACTTAATTAATGTAATAAAATAATATTAATTAGCTAAAACCAATGCACACAAGATAAACATCTGCTGCTTGCCATCCTTTCGAATAGTAATTGAGAAACTTGTCGTATATTATATAGTATATTATATATATATATCTAGTATAATTATGAATAATTATGATATATATATACTATATATATTATAGTATATATAATATATACTATATAGTATATATGTATAACTATACTATTTAATTAGAGGTGTAGCGGATTCCGCATCCGCATCCGCATATGCGGATATCCCGATCAATTTCTCACTATCACCGTATCCGCAACCCTATCGCATTTTCCACGATCCGCATCCGCAACCTCATCCTGCGATAAGTTTATTGGCGGATATTCAATTGGCTTTATTTCAATTTTGAACCTTATTACAGAACCTATATGTCCTACAAGAAAATATATATTTATATATATTATTATTGTTATATATATATTATATATATAATTATTATAACATTATATATTGTATATATAATATTAGTATATATATATAGTATATAATATTATTATATATAGATATATTATATTATAATATGATATATATAATAATATAATATATATATATATAATATATATAAATATCATATAATAATATATTAAAGTAACGGACATTTTTTTTTTCAAAGGATGAACCAGGAAGGAGACCATGATGGAGAATGAGATAATAGATTTCAACTCTGCAAAACGATGACCTTGCATGTTCAACTTGCAACTTTTCTAAATTCCTAGATACAAAACAAGAATTTCTTGAATCACGTGTTTCAAAAACATGTTTAAAACATTATTTTGGGGGTTAGCACTAAATATCTGCTAAAGCAAATATCACTAGCCAAAAAAATCAGAACGATACAGAAACACCTACGCAATTGACAATCCTATTGTGCTGAATCCATTGCCGATCCATGGAACTCGTTTTTGTGGCTTCGCCTAGCACATCTTGCAACGCGATGTTTGGGAGGTGCAAATAGACACCATCATGTGATCGAAGAGTTATCAACAGAAGAAAAAGCTGAATAACCCCCCTATCAGATAATCGATCCACTGGTTTTTGTAGCGTAATAATGTTAAAAATTTCCACATCTTTGCAGGAAGTCGACAGAAAAAAACATTCTTAGCAAGCTTAACATTGGTAGTGATCGTTTTTCGAAGTGGTGCAGATCTTCTTCCTCCTCTTATTCGCTCGATGGTTCTGTTGCTAATATCCAATCTGAAAAGGCCAATCTCTTCGGCCCTCCTATTTTTCTCTAACTCAACCATGGAACGATTCTGTCATTTCCTCTCTTCTCCTCTGTCTCCTTCTCAGGTTGTCCTTATTGCTTTGCCTTGATTACATGAACGGGTGCATCGGCTTCTGAAATCTATGAACGTAAGGAAGGCGGGTGGCCATGATGGCATTTCTCCCCGTGTTTTTTGATGGAGTGTGCTTCCGTACTGACCACGCCCCTCGTTCAGCTATATTCTCTATGCCTCAATACTTAGCAACTTTCCCTCATTTTGTTGAGTTGGAGCGTGTATGCTGTTTCGCTAGTATGCCTATTTCCGTAGATATAGAGAGTAGGCCTAGTCTTGCGTGGATGTCTCGATCTGTTAGACTATCTTGTTCTTCGTGCTATAGGTGTGGGATGGTGTTTGGCGTCTGAGAGTCTTGTCAGGTTGGCTAGGTCTAAGGTATTCGGGGTGTTTGTAAACCCTGTTCTCGGTAGCGTCTCAGTCTTTCTTTAGAGCAGCTATCTTTGGTGGTGGTTAATCTCATCCTTCCTTGTCCGAAGCGCGCAGTTACGTTGATTGCTGGCTCAGGGTCTAGTGCTCTGGCGAGTATGAGTCCTGGGGGTTTGGTTCGTATATTAACAGAGTTTGGTTCCGCTTCTTAGGAACTACAGGAGACTTGCGTGTTTGCGCTTGACAATATCCAAAGCATTTGACCTGAATGTGGCACGCGTCACTGCTTCTCCAAGCTCCCTTGCCCTTCTGGTTGCTCTCCTTCTCTTTGCTTGTTTTTTTCTAGCTTTCTTTCAATCGCTCAATACGGCTGTTGTTGATTGGGGCGACTTCTTTCTTCTTTTTTCTGTCAATGATTTGTTCCATCAATTGTTTGGTCTTGGTCTCCTACTTTATTCCTTGCTTTTTCATAATGATCTTCTCGTCTGCATGCACATCTAACTCTGTCCACTCATAGCTTGATTGACTCGACCCCTTTCACTCTCAAGCTAATCAATTAATGCTCCTATCTTTTACTTTAAATTGCCTTCTCGTCTTAACCTTTCCTTTTTCTATTGTCGCTGATCTGGACAGAATTTCCGGGTGTGTTCGTCTCAACCTTGTGAAGATTTAATTCTTTTTAAAAAAACCCAACTCTACAAATCCTTCTCCTCTCTTAAGGACACTTTAAGCTTTCTATCGTCTTTTCGACGGTTCTCGTCTCTCCTTCGTTGACAACATAAAAAACATTCTGGGTCCTTATACATAAACCAAATATATGTCTTAGGAACACCGCACAACACAACGGTGTGCTTAGGGAGCCTCCAAAGAACACTGGAGTTGCTGTTTAGACTGTCGAGATCCTTTTTCCCCTTCTCCAGTTGCTCCAGCTATACAAGGGTCTCATGCCTCCCTTGTTGGAGGCTTTTTGGATACGGGTAGAGTCTAAAGGCCAAATGAGGCTTATAAGATCTGTCCTGTACTTTCTAGTTGCACTCTTGACCTCTATTTCTTTGCGGGCGCCGATGTGGGTGCTTTATCTGCTTTTCTAATAGGTACCTGGTTATCGGAAGTGCTCGAGTGGAACTTTCGCACCGCGTACCACTCACTTTTACGACGCGCACGAAGCACAACGGGGTGCCTGGTCCGCACATGAGCTTGTGTTTGATTTATCTAAATTAGACTCCAGACGTACGCGTTCGCAATCACTCAGCGTTGGAGCTGGCTCTGGTTTGAGTGAAAGTCTCATCTTCGCTTTTTCCTAAGTACCGGTCATTGATCAGGTCTAACAATATCTGCAGTTTAATCGGTCAATACTAGATATGCAGAGCTTTGATAATATTTGAGCGTTTTCAACACCCCTCCTTGAACTTAAGGCTTCTGCCCGTGAGCGGGCGTGGTCCCAAGTGTAAAAAAAAAAAAAAAAAAAAAAAAAAAAAAAAAAACTCTGAAAGGGCTCTGAAGCTTTTGTTAGTGAAACCATAATTTGAATAATTTAATTTAGCAGGTGAAGAATATATTCTTTCCAAATTGGAGGAGGCTTGGGAAAAGAGGTTGGCTGGTGAAAAGAGTTGGGGTCCAAGTCGTCCTGCCACTCTAATTATTGACGGTATTATATATTTATATGATATATACTATATATAATTATTATATTAGGATTATAATATATATATATATATTAATCATATTATATATATTATATATATAAAATTCAACCCTTCTTATATAGTATAATTATTAATATATTAATGAAGTATTAAATTAATATATTAATTAGTATAGGTATATATGTAATCTATGTATTATAGAGGCTCAGCGTCCTGGATAAGCCGCTCATAATATATCTTAAATAGCTATTAGATAGGTTGACAGTAAATACGAATACATTTGCTGATCCTGTCTCAATTGCTGTCAGAAAAATTAAAATAAAAAAAAAAAAAAAAAAAAAAAAAAAAAAAAAAAAAGAATAAAAAAAGAAGAAAAACTACAATATCTACAGACAAAAAGAAAACATTTTTTGAATCCTGGTAAATTTTTTCTTTTAGAAATGTTAAAAAAATAAGAAAAATAAATTTTTTTTTTGCTTTTATCATTTGCACACTAGGGGCTCGAGCCGACGGAACATAGGGGGATGGTGCTATTCGTAACGATAAGCCCATTACAACAACCTGTAGAGAATAGATAATTTTGGAATAAATCAGCAAGGAGGAGGTAATTGGAATGAGAGGATGTATAAGTTAAACTTGTAAATGGATGCAATGGATATTGGAGAAATTACTGTAATATGATCAAGAACGATTGCCGAGATGGTGACGTTGATGAATTCAAAATTGGTGCTTCAGAAGAGTTATGGAAGTAAGGATAAGTTCCGAGGATTGAGAGCAGGTAATAGTGCACTTGATATATAGGGTAAGGGAAGTTAAGGGTAATCGTAGGAATTTGAATAGGGTAACTTAGGCTATATGAGTGTTGTAGGGAGATAAATGTCTGGCATTTTTGGGCGAAAGATGCGTTCGGTGACTGAAGACTGATTTTAGCTGGTCGAATGAACAAGGTCGTTTAGGAATAGTATGAGGAGTGTGGATCAACATCTTTACATTAAAACAAAAGATTTGAACAAATGAGGGAGAAGAAGAATAGATATTGTCATTGTAAGGTTTTAGCATTGCAACAGGCGTATATAGTATTAATAAGAAGTCTCTATGGAGAGTTTTATGTGATTATAGTGTGGTTGGTAGTTAGGTTGTTCTGAATCGGAACAAAAAAGTTATGTATGTACGATTAGTGAGTAGCGTTGGTACAAGAATATAAGTGTATTGGTTTAAGACTACTAGCTGGAGTGAGTGGGGATTTTGTGTATATCGTCCTGTGGTTTCATTTGAAATTGGATTGGTTAATTAAAGAAATTGAGAGGTGTGGTTGCAGGAAATGGTGTTAGTGAAAATGATGGAGAATGGAAGAGGGTGGAAGGTTCCCTACCTATATTATTGCGGATGGTTGGGGGATGTTGTTTGTTGGTCGATTTGTTGATGGTGTGGTGAGTATGGTGTGATATAGTGGAGTTGGTTTTGTGAGTGAGTGGTGATGTGTGATTTATGATGTTGTTAGTGGTGAGTGTGGGAGTGTAGGAGGTAGGATTGGAGTGTGTGGATGGTTGATGTTGTAGGTTGCTGAGGACAGTTCTCTCGTGTGCAAGTTACGTTCTAGTGAGGTGATGCAACTTGGAACAAGTTGTCCTAGTTTTAAATATTTAAGGAAATTATGTAAATAAAAAAAGGGAAAGTATGATGCAGAGTGTAGTAGTGCAAGAGTTGTGAATGGGCAGGAGAGGTGCTGTGCAGATTAATTCGTTGTTCGAATGTAAAGGGACTACTCTTGAGTGTGCTAGAGGCTTACACGATGTATGTTGTTACTAGTATTGAATGATAGTATGAAACTTATGGTTCTGGGTATAGAGAGGTAGTGATCTGGAATAAAGAGTTGTTATGGAGCAATCTAGCGGAGTGTAGGTGGAGAAGAATGATAAAATGAGAATTAACGTATTAGAGAGTGTGTGTGTAAGTATGAAGAAAAGGGATAAATGAGAGAATCAATGAAAGTACCGCCAGCAAAAAATTCCCAGTAGTGCTTCCAGTGGGTTTTAAGATAAATTATCTTAAAACCACAGGAACCTGGACATTTTTGCTGGACTTTTTTTGCTGGGTAAAGTGGTTTCGTCTCATGTGATCAAGGGATGGATGGCCGGCGGTTGGTTAAGCGGATGTATAGTAGTGTGTGTGTGTTGTAACGATCCGGCTGGAGACCGAAAACAAAATGGTTACTGGTCGTAAAGGAATGCCTGTATGGAGAGAAATTGTCGAGTTTGGCAGAGCGAAGAAGAAATGCATTAATAGGATTTGAAATGACATGGGTTTGTACTAGAGGTTATATTGTGACCTCACCTGTGGGCCAATGGGATGAACCGGCCACCTGAATTGCGATGCCTAGTGGGGTCCGTGCGGTCCAGGATTGCCTAGGTTGGATTTGTCTGCTTCACGAGTTCTGCACTAATAGGAAGCATCAGGGGACGCGTAAGGCTGGGTTTGTTTTGACTTGTGGCAACGGTTCTTCTACTACTTTCTTTTTCGCGGGTGCATGTACGCCCTACCGCCGCAGTTTTGAGAAAGAATGTGGATGATACTATTATAATATTATATACTACGATATATATTATATATATATATTATATATATATATATAATATATATATATTATATATATATTATTATAATATATTATAATATAATCATATATATTATATAATATAAGAGACAGTCTTATAGTTGTTAGTATAATAAGATATAATATATATAATATTTATATATATATTTATTTATATATATTATATATTATATATCTCTAAAAAAAATAAATTAGGATACATATAATATATATATAGTAATACTGATCATTACTATTGTATTAACTAATGTGGCACTTGTTAGTTATATATGATTATAAATAATTTAAATTAGTATATAATAATTAAATCAAATAGTCGGCGTTTCAATATATAGTATATTACTATGAATATATGCGCAGAACAAAATTATTAATTATTTGTATTAAGAGAATGCTTTACCGTTTTGCTTTATTTTTATAAATATTATTAAAGCAATTAACATTTAGCAAATATAACTATATTAATATAATATATAGAACATAACTGAAGATTACAGTGCCAAGATGTTGTTATTTTCTTTATAACTCTCGGTGCCATTTTAGCGGGAGCTGTAGACAGACTTTCAGAAGTTAGACAATGTTACTTGAGCGATTGAATTTCGAGCCTGATTGTGCGAAGATAATAGCTGACTGGGCGAAGCAGGAAATAGTTGTGGAATTGCGAATCTTCGATATGTCGGACTGGCGAAAAAGAAAAGTTGCGAAATTGCGTGGGCTAATATGCGGATATCGCGTATCGTGGCATGATGCAATGGCGAAGCAAAGAAAGATGCCGGAATGCCGAACTGCGAATTGCCCCACAAAAGTTAGCGAATTGCATATTAATAAGCTTTACAAAAAAGTGCGTGTGCGCACCTCTGATGAAACAAATTAAGCCGGTATATGTTGAAAAATACACTGAATTAAAGAATTTTAGCGGTGAGGATTTAGATGTGCTGATATAGGATATATATATATTATAAGTGACTATCATTATTATATATGTATATAGTATATACAGTAAATTAGTAGTAGAGTAGTAGTAGTAATAGTATAATATATAATAGTATATATATAGGTGGATTTGTATGCCTATTAGCAACTATAATATATAATTCGTTGCATCCGTTTTGCGTGCTTGAGAAAATGTGAAATTTTTATTAATGTTAATAAATTGATCAATATTTAATATATTGTATATATTATATATATGTATAAAATAAGGTGTGGTTTAGATTAAGGATATAATGATAAATAATTATGTATAGTATCCTACAGTATTATTAAAAAATATATAAGTAAGTAATAATATAATAACTAATAATAAGTATATTTATATATTATTATAGTATACGGTTCCAGAAGTAGTCGATCAAACTTGGTGAGAGTTTGCCTGAGCTCATTCACAATTGCAATTACTCTATATGTACTTAGTCATTCCTTGATTATTTAAAAGTTATTTCACCTTAAGCCTTTTCCTCTGAAATCGATAGTGCTTCCACCAAGTAACTATAAATAATAAAAGAAAATGAATAATTTGTTTTTTTTACTTTTTAAGTATGAACCCAAAGATTGTATCTTTCTAATTAAAGCATTTTCATGAACTTGGTTACCTTCGGCCATAGAAAAAACATGGTTTTGTTTAAAAGACTTTGTGTTTACAAAAAAATTGTGGTGAAGCTTAAATGACTATAACTCCCAAATATTTTCAGACAGAAAATTTCACCCATGCTATGTGTAACGTGTACAAGCACTTTTACCTGCTGACTATGATAAAAGGTTTCAGTTTTGAGGGGAAATACTGCGTCGCAACAGGGAAAATCTTCAATATTTAAAGAAAATTTTGTTAAGAGACGAAAGGACCACCCAACACAAAAGTGATATTAAAGAATGATAATGAAATTTTCAAGATAAATGTATTATAAATTTATTAATTAGCATAGTAATACCCATTGGAATTATACTTAGAATCCAATGTATTACGTACTAGATGTACATTAGTTCAAACCACTCAGGATCAGACAATCATAGAGTGGAAACCCAATATTCGCGTCCAAATCAATTTATTCGCTAATGGCAAATTTGGCACCACGTTATTATGGGGAGCACATTAGAAATTGAGACGTCAAATCATGGGATGACATAGAAATATTTATTTACAATTTACTTATTGGGAAGAGTTTCGGAGAATGGTTTCATGGGTGAATAAGGAGATCCACTGAAATCATCCATAACGTGTGCGACTCGAGAAAAAACACAGGAATAGGGTATATGATTCTTAGATTGGATATCTCACTTAATAATGTAATACTAGCTCCAAAATACATGTATATATAGTCACGATAGTAATACTTCTAGAATACGAATAACCTAAAATATAAAACAAACAATCCATTACAAACATATACCCTGTTCATAATAGTAAAATAATAACTGTGGTATTTATTTACAATTAGATACATCTTTATTCTTTCATTTTTATAGCGTATTTTTTCTTTTATATAAATTTTTTATAAGGTTATTCTTTTTTATTATGAGATGACTGGGACTTTCTAGTTATTTTCCACAAGGGGTTTGTTCAATTTGGTCAATATTTGCTGGTCCTATATGATTTAGCTACATAACTATCGTAGGCTTGTATCTTGAGCCCCTGTTTTTCGCAAACAAATAACTGCTTTATACTGTTTTTACTTACTATTTATTTACCTAAACACATAATCACGTCCATAGTTTTTTGTATTTAATTAAGAATACAGGATTTATTTAGTTTAATCATTTACGACTATATCTATATCTTGGAAACATCTGGATAATCTAACTTTCCAGGTCATATTCAAAGTTATCTGCGAGTAATGTATGAGTTTGAACTTGTTGTCATGAGTAACAATATAGTCATAAGTACTCTTTAAGTACAAACTTTTATACAATTTGTTCTTTAGTCTGAAGGGAGAGTATGTATATGCGAATTATGTTGACGATCATCGAGAATAATGATCTATCCAATCATATAATAAGCTAAAGATATACTAATTACTATAATATCGATAAATCTTATACGGGTTATTGTTAATAATATATAATCCCTATGATATGTTATATCTTAATTAGATAAAATCATCAATCCAGGCTGATTCGCAGTGGTCCAAGCTGCATTGCGAATTAGGTCATCTTAGAATCCTATGCAATACTAATTACTTTTCATCTGGAGGTCAAGTGACCATAATTATTTTAATAATTATGAAACACTAGCACGTGTACAACTACTCTCCGATGACCGACAACTGATTTGCAGCTATAGAATTGAAAGTAATTGTTACAATTTAATAACATTTGGTACGGACGTACCCTGGTGTAGGTGAGGTGGCAGTGAAGAGTGACAAGAGCATAGAATCAGCGTAGGAAGGACAACCGGTAGACTCTTCGAAAAGATAAAAATTATTAATTATATTTTTTCTTAGCAATAAAACACTTTTTATATATACACATATTTATATTTAAATAATGGCATCTGTGACCTTAAGATACAAGCGATCAAAGACGAGCCAAGATTTCAGTGTTCAGATTCTTTCTTCTTTCGTATTGAGATTCGGCAATCGAATAAGTACAGCGTGGCAACCCCTCGGCGCAACAAATCTATAGGCAATACGGGGTATCTATGGTCTAGCGAACGCGGGGTTAGAAAGATGTCATTAAGCTTTTAAAAGACTAAATCTGCAAGAGAAATCCTTAACGATATCATTTTTTCTTTGGATTGTCTATGATGCTCCCAATGTGAGATATTGAGAGCCATTAATTTTACTATTATTTGCACCAAGGTTTTTTATAACATAAAAGAGTACATCGAGCTCAGAATGTCCTGATATACCCATCAATTGAACTCGGAAAATGGAACAATAAATATTAATATTGTAAACTTGTATATATATAATTGTATTTATTTATTATACAGTAAATAAGCTTCAATGAAGAGTCAAATATTTTAAGTGAAATCGCCATTCTTTTCAAGATTTATTTATGTCAATCTGAAGATAATATCAGTATAAGGGTATAGAGGCATAACTGAGCTTAGGTAATAGTTTAGCCTACATTGATGGGTCATTGTTATATTTACACATACCTATGACTTAGGTACTAATAATTGTATTGTGACTATCTCGATAGCTTAGCTTATGAGTAACTATATATATATTATAATATATATATACTATATATATAATATAATATATGTATTAGCCTTATACTATGCTATTATATGAGTTATATTACCTTATGTTATTATATTATTAGCAGTTATGATGTGTTATATACTATATCATATATTCATTATTATATTGTATATATTACGCACCACAGTCTACACGGTGTTATTTCAAATATGTAAGTCTTTAGACGAAATAAATTCAGATATGCACCTATTTCCCTAGCTATAATATTAATTATTTCCCAGACTGAATATAGTGCTACAAAAATTTCATTTCTACTGGAAAGCCGCCCTTCTGTTTCCGTAAGAATTATCAAGGTGATGAAATACCTATTTAAATCGAGTTAATTGTTGTTTACAATAAACTAAAGTCTAAATTTGGGAAACGGTAAGTTTAACATCTTTTTCAATTCTAATTAATATTTCTGGAGTATACTAATCGAGTACAATAATCATTACTGCACACGAAGAAAATTATGACAACAGCTTAAACTATTATAGGGTAATGGCACAATGTTAGCACTAAGAGTTATTATGACTAAATGTTGATAGAATCATGAGGCACTCTTGTGCTCCCCAGCAGTGGCTATATACCATGTCCCTCAACTTCTGCGCGCAGTCTGATTGGGAGGATACGGTTCAATTTTATGAGAACTCGTGTTGTGGGCAGAACTTGTGATCAGCATACGCATGCTATTATTGCGAGCTCCTTTAATTCTTCGGTTACTTGACTTTTCCCAACTGGAGTTGCTGTGTAGTTAGTGCAATTAACTCTATATGTTGGCAAGGTGACCCCACAAAAAGAATATCCAATGATTTAGGTCTGGAGACCAGTGTGAGGCCTAAGGTTCCTGTACGTGTCAAGCCTCTACCTATTCCAATACGGCGTGGATTATAAAGTGTTGGCCTTCATATCCGTTACGGCCTAGCATCTATAATCTTTGAGAAGTGAGCTTGTAAGCATGCCGTCGTTGCATGTATATCCAATTCTATTCTCGATTTCTAAAGTTGTAATTTGGGACGTCTTCCTATTTAGGTCGGCCAGTCATTGTCTAAAGGAAATTGGCTGATAAACGTCTCCATGATAAGCCTACGCTGATAAACAAGAATGGATCCTAGGTCAAATAGGAGCGTCGCGCAAACCCATTTCCGACTCCCATACAATTCAACTGAAAACTGGTGTTGGATGGCGGCTTTCTACTCTACTGCGATCGGTAGTGTTTCTCGTATCAGCCCATTATGGTGGATTTTGATATGTGGAAGATTGTATTGTGTCATCGTCTGGAAAAATTGTGAAATCGGATCGAGGTGATATATATATCTCTGCTAAAGTGTTTGGAGAAGATTAGTCTTGCAATTTTCTGTATCACAAATTCCATGAGACCAACGTGGTATCAGTCACAGCTTAAGTCTTAGCTAATTCTCTGTTGGTATGTTAGATACCATAGGTTACATGGAAGTATAGCATTTTTCTATACCACCTCGCTTTCCAACTGTCAAATGACTTATCATGTATGTTGACCATATTTCGCAATCTTTGCTGGTTACTTGGTGTAGGACTGTTCCTCTTTTAAACGTTTCTCTCGGAAGTAACCTGTTCTTTCGGCATCTTGGAGTTGATACTGGTGCGAGGTCGCCGGCGTTTCCCATTAGAATAAGTATTTTTGAGAAACTTCTGTGAGTTTTCTCTGAAGCTGTTGATGTAAGAGATCGTGTGGCAAACACTATGTTATGAGTGCGGGATATATGACTACTATATAGGTGTACATTTCTATTTATAGTAGACGCATTTAGCTTTAGCTAAATTGAATATTATTCATCATTTTCGTCACGAACCCGTATCCAACTAATAAACTGCATTATTCGCTTGTCATTATATCACTTTAATTTTTCGTTGTAGACTTTTCATTTTGATAAATTATGAGCAAGCCACTGGAGAGTTCACGAGAAACGTGGAATGCGGCCAAGTAGGGGGTGCTGCTATTGCTGGCCCGTTCGGTTTGGAGCTTGAGTATAGACTATTTATAGAATGAACGGTTTGGCGGAGCATTAGATGACGGGCGTCTATGTTCGATTATAGAGTTAGGTAACTCTTTTCATACGAGTGGTAGTTTTGTGCTTATAATAGAAATGGTGATTGAGTAGGTAGCGAGGTGACTGTGGCCAACATGAAATATATCGAGAGATGTACTGTCGCGCTACTAATATGATGTTTTGCATGCACCTTTGTATGTCGATTGAGGCGAGCAGCGTACTTCTTTGTGTGAATATGTTTATTGCTATCATTTGTATCGTATCGTTATATTTAATGTTCAAAGAGATTTATCAGTCGAGAGTTATTCTGCGGCATTAGCCTCGAGAGAGTAGTCGTACGAGACGTTGCTGCTGGGGCCGCCATTGTAGGTACCTATTGGGTTGTTATAGTATTCGTTCTTGTAGGTATAGATATAATGGGCATTAGCTTTGACTATGCATACCTACGGCTGATTTATTATACTGCGGCTATACGTATTACATATGTTATGTTTACATATATATGTCATTTAGTATATATAATAGTATAGTATGTATCTATTTATTAGATGTGATTATATATAATAGCGTGTTGATTAATTATATAGTATATTATATATATAAAGGTGCATCTGATTTAACTATGTCCCTGGGAGGGTAGGTGAGTATATGTTATATGTTATGTATGTACTCATATATGTCCATGCGGATTAGTACTATGTATGTAGTAATGATTTGATACTAGTATGTTGGATGGCTAACGCGTTTATATCATAACTTTAATAACTTATTTTTTCTGCTAAGAAATTAAAGTCTAGTTTAGCTAAAGGAGGTATTGTTATGTTAAATGATTTGATAATTACTGATGGAATTAAATTTGCATGTATGTTCCCGTTTTTTATATAGTTAATAATATGTCGAATTTAATTGATAAATTATGAGTTTGAAATAGTTCAGCACTTGAAGCTGTTGAGGAAGACTTTCAGTGCCTGTCTTCCGACTGTACATTTTCGTGAGATTTTAGTGCTATTACCCACCTTGGCTCTGCTGCCTGGCTAAATATACAGAGCGAGCCTCGGCCGAGTGTGGACCGAGGCGGAGCGGCGCGAAATCCCTGGGTTTGCTGCGCCGCTGGTCGGCGTTTCGTGAGGTCCCTAAGTAGTAACAGTGAAAGTCTTTTGCTGTTGTTGCTCAGTCATTCCATTCCTCTTCTGCTGTTGCTCAGTCATTCCATTCCAGTGAATCTGCTCCAATCATCCCAGCGTAATCTCGAGCGCAGTTAGCAGCACCTTAACTCTGGACCAGAGGCAGACTCAGGTCACTGGAGTTGAGTTACCAATTGACAGGGACAGAATACACAGTATAGGATGTGGTGGAACGAAGGCGAGACGCTGAGAATTCACTTGGGATGGATATTACTGTGAACTGGGGGAGGTAAGAAATTATAAGGACCTAACCTACTGTTTCCTGGTAACAGTTTCTGGATGAAAAATAAGGTTCTCGCCGTTTGGAAGAGATTGTTTGATTGTGTATACATTGTATTAGCGTTGTAGACCGCGGACGTCTTATTCGGATTGGTACATTCCTGACATGGGTGACTCGGGAATAAGTTTTTCCTTTCTGTTGGTGTGACGGATCTATCTTCTCAATCAACCTTACCCAGTATCCCGAGATCCCAATCAATCTTGAGGATTAGGGCGATCATTATAATTCTGATCCATCCGAAATCAGTGTAATAATACGATGAGGGAATGGTCATTAGAAGGTCTAAGGTCGCCTCTTTTGATCTTATTTGAGGACGAGTTAGACTTAGTAATTAAATAATGAGATAATTGGTTCTCTCACCAGTGATTTTTATTTATACTTTTAAACAGATTCCCTAACTCTATTCATTAAGTGCTTCTAAAAATAGACGAATTGGGGATGTTAACCACATTCTGGTAACAAAGTGGGAATTTAAGTGTTAGGGTCTCTTATTGAGATTTTTATAACTTGCTTGAAGGGGTGACTTTATAGTTACTGCCGTCCTTTTAGTCAATGCATTTTATGATTGATAATCAATAGAATGTGCCGGTTTCGCGCGACTGAATGTTCTATCTAACGGCCATTTGTATATTATGGTGTCCATAAGCGACTCGAACAGATGATAATGGTAACTTGTATTTGGATATTGCCTCTCCGGAGTGCCGTGTCTGGTTGCAGAATGGAGCACGGATTTCCAGTTCTGTGATATGGTCGCCCATACTTGGCAGCCCTCAATCACGGATATAGTCTCTGTTTATTATTATGTGCGTTTGTTATGATTCTTGTATTATTTTTGTGGATATATATAAATTATAATCGTAGCCTTGGGTCGTTTCACCTCTTAACTTGCGCAGCACCAGTGATTGGGGTCATTGCACTTCTCGGGTAATTACACTCCACGAAACGGTACTTCAGGATCATTGCAGCGGGTTCGGATCATAGAGAGTGTAGCATAGAGTTTGTGCGCGTGACTCACTCTCCCTTGTAATAATTCATCCACTTCGTGTGTTCCCTCGCGCGAATCGTCTAGTCTAGGGAGCCCAGGTATACCGACTATTGGGTCTTTTACATCTGGCGGTCATTCAAGTCTGGCCTTTTGATAGTCTCACCTTTGCGTAATTATTCATATTCCTCGGCCTTATTTTTTTCTGCGTTCTGAATGCAGTAACTCCTCGTCTTTATGCTGCGAAATATTCCTTTTATGTTGCTTCGAGGTATGTCGGTTCTAGGAATATTTTTCTTCTGATTTCTTTAAAAAAGTAGTAATATCGTTGCAGATATATTTAGTAACTATTCCAACAGAGAGTGAGCGTAATTGGCATCTCCCATGAGTGGTTTGTATCTTAGTTCCGTTTGTGCTCCAGCGGCTGTGATTTTTTTACATTTGTCTTGCTTTTTTTTTTTCTTGACAGTAGGACTTTTCTATTTGAGCTTTGAGTCACGGCTAATCATTAAGTGCGAAAAAGCAAGTAATTAGTCCATCGGGGTATTCTTCTCCAGTCTGATCAGTGAATTTCTGAGTTTCATTTGATATGAATCTATCGATTATTACGATACATAATTGTCACTTAGAGGAGTT
Source organism: Trachelipus rathkii (assembly GCA_015478945.1). Taxonomy (NCBI): domain Eukaryota; kingdom Metazoa; phylum Arthropoda; class Malacostraca; order Isopoda; family Trachelipodidae; genus Trachelipus; species Trachelipus rathkii. The sequence goes on from JABUQX010046380.1 coordinate 21,249, forward strand.
CAGTACGTCTCTATTGTTCACAGTGTTTGTTTATGTTTCACTAGAGTCTAGATCAACGTATCGAGTTATAAAAAATCGTGTGTATCAGAGTAAGACTAAGCTTTCTATTTTCCCTCCTCTAACGGTTACTCAAAAGTTGGACTCAACAATGTTTAAAACGGCGCGCACTATATACTCTAGAAGAGACGGGATATACTTATAATTTTTATTATAATTTCTAATATATAATAATAAAAGAGAGAGAGTCAATTACTGAATTCTTATATTTATAGAATTATATTATGAACTTATAAGAAGAGATATGGGACAATTTTTTCAGTGGTTGTCCAATTATTATGATTTTATTTAGCTTATTTTCTGGTTATCCTTTTTCTCTAATTGCGAGCATTAATGTATAGTAAGAGAGGGGATGCATCAAACAACACTTAATCATAGTGAAAACCCTTTTAATTCTGCTCTGCGAAGACCACTGAAGTCTTTTATTACTTTTTAGACTGATCAGGTCACCTTCTATTAATTTTTTTTAAGAGTAAAAACATATGTATATGAGATAGTCCTTTCTTTTCTGTCCTATTCTTTTATTTTATCATTCTTTTTTGTCAACACATGAAATTACTGAATTCATTTCATAGTTGCTTAGTAATGTATTTAGAAGATTGAAGATTCCGTCTCATGATTATACTTGTCCAGGACTATATTGCTATCTTTGTGGCTATAGATTTTAACTGCCGTATAATTGGTCTCTCATCAGGCAGCACTGTCCGCGTAAATATCTTGTAACATATGTGTATAATTAATAAGTCTCCCCACTCCACATACACTGTCATTGAAACATGATCAAGTTGTCTCGTTGGTAGCTTGAGTGTATACCCGTAGAATATAAGGCAATGTATTTCAATATGCACATTTAGGTTAGTATATACACATATTCCTTATATATATATATGTTATATAATTTTAGGTATATATATATTATATATAGTATATATAGTAAGTTTATATTATTTATATATATGTACTACCTGTCAATAATAGTATTTATAAATATTATATTAGGTTTATATATAATATTAGTTATAATTGATTGATTATAATTATTATACACGTATATGAATTATTTAATAGTATAATATTGGTTTTATTTAGGTACTACTTATTTAAGTGGTCTCGTTAGATATTTATTAATATTTATTATTTTATTATACTATATATATTATATAGGTATTGTTATTATAATTATTATTTAAATGATGGCTCAGAGGTGATGGTCTGTTTCGAATGAATATTATATAATGATTCCATATTAGTATGAGTATTCTCTCGGGTATATATTCGTATTTTACTAACTGTTGAGATTGAGAATAAGGTAGGCTGAATTATACTACCTTGCTACCTCAGTTCATCATTTCTGATTCAAACTTTAATCGCAGTAATCACACAAGATCTTGTTTTTATTACATTTATGATTATTGTAAATTATTTTGTTATATATTGAGCGCTGTACTTTTTTTTCATCTACACGAAGATGGCAATGTACACTACAAGAGGAGGTCAGGATAAGTGCTAGACCAATTGAGCGTCTGAGGAGGAATACTGCGCTGCAACACTGTGATTACTTATCGATTCATACATCACGCGTTTAGTAAGGGGTAATTTTGTTTATCATTTCATTGTTCATTGTTGCGCCAAGCCTACTTGTCCATATCTGAGACAATACATGTTATAGTTTTTAAACCCACAGTTCAGACAAGTAATAATAATTTACTTAAGAAATTAAAAAAGGTAGAAATAATACTCCTTTTTATTGTAACTTATCTGGTTCCATCTAGCTCTTACTGCGCATGATGTATAGTTATTTGCTCTAATATTAAGCTTTTTCAATGCAGGCGTTGAGGTTGAGAGGTCAAGACCCAGAACTGTAGTTTAAAAGTTTAACATGGTGTCAGAGTGGAGATTTTTCAGAACTAGACTGAAACAAAGCCTAATTAAATTCTCTGGGATTATTTATTTGTCTCTCTGGGAAAGAATCAACTTGCCAATTTACTAACCACAGGAGAAGGTTATAAAGACTGGTTTACGTCTCCTGGGTGACGGAGCATAATTCTATGCCGAGTGGAATTTTCACAATTCTCGGTAGAAATCTGGAGAACCCATCCCTACTCCTAGTATGGGGAAAGGAACATTCAATCTTGCATTTTCCTCCAAGATTTCGTTATCTATATGGAAAAAAGTTATGTCGTTAATATCCACTTGCAGAGTAGTGGGCTGACCAAAGACCTTCTCTCAGCTACTATTTGAATAACGGGGGGATTCTAGTCTCGAGACTAGTGATAGAAACCCTTACTTTCTCAGCCGACCGGTGAACAATATCTTCATATATAGATATCTAATCTTCTAGTTTGAGGTTGATGTACATAAGGTTTTGATAAAATTGCAGTAACTTTTGAAAAATGTTCGAAGACCTAATTATGAGTTGATGTAAAGATTTTGTAAAAATGGTAAATGAAAACCTTTAGAGTATTGAGTGTTGATGTAAAAGTTTTTTTTTAAAATATCCTTGTAACTTGTTTTTAAGTTCAAAAATCATTATTGTTTCTCTGAACTGCACTGCCTCTAGCATATTAATGTCTTTCCTTAGATAAGGAGCGCAAACCTATGTGTAGTGCTCAATCAATAATCTAATGTAATTTTATTGAGTTTATTGATCATCACCCGTGATAGAGGGTTATTTTTAAATTACCTAATACCGTAGCTGAAACTCCATATATAAAATAATCTAATAAAACAGGGGTAAGTATTTCTCATTAGGTTTGACTCTATACAGTGGGTAGCGCTGGACGCATGGGGATTTTGTGGAGAAACCGAGTAGCGAATGAGGCTTTATTCTTAGTGCTTCTCTGGATTAAACTTAGAATCAGAATCTTGGAGTTAGTTCAGTGGGTAGCCTTTGTAACGGTCTGATTATGAGGGTTAGGAATTTGTCATCGATCTCATCTCTCAGAAGGACAGTCGGATGAGCTCAGGAAAATCAGGAAGTTACGTAGAAGGAGGAGTTGAGCATAAATAGTATACCTGTCTTTGCGGAGCCCCCCCGACCAGAGTTGAGCGACTCTGAACAACTAACATCAGCATACTACCCGGACCGCGCGAGAGCTTTATATTTACCAGAGTTGTGCACTTTTGGTCCCACAAGCAGATTTGGTTCTTAGTACAGGGTTAAATCTGGCAGTTGAAAGTCATTCCACTTAGCCTTCTCCGCTTTCGAGAGTAAGTGGATTGAAGGGTTAATGATCAGTCTTCCCTTTGCGAAACTATGTGGGTCAGTCTGTCCTCCCTCCATGAATCACATCAGGCATTATTAGTGTATACAACTGATATTGTATTCTATGGGATGACTCTGACTCCATAAGAATTTATGTCAATATCAGTCTCAGACCTCAAGTCTTGTCTGGCGTTCTTCGTCGAGAATTTTCATTTCCATTCCCCCTTCTTCTCCCCGCCCAACACAGCTTTCCCCTCGTCGATGCCTTCGAAAAATGCCTATCACTAATTTCGCTGTATTTCTAGTGACGAGCATTGTTATAACCTGTTTCGTTACTATATAGTACCCAGTCCCATCGTGCCTCCTAACCACCAATTCTCATTTCCGGACATCTAAGTGGGCGAGAAATGCCGCCACTTCTCTTGATGTATCGTACTCGAAGGCCGTGACCGCAGACTTTTCGTTGGGGGGGGGGCCCACTGGTACATGCCTGCGTCTTTTTTCCACGGGTTGCCCTATTTATTTCTGGCCTTCCTTTTCCCTTTCATTTTCTGTTTTTGCCCTTTGCTTTCTTTCCAGTTACGAATTCGCCCATTCCGCCACTCGTCGTCTCTTATTTCGACTTTGTTCGTCACGCTCGTTGGTCTCCGTACATTGCCCGTCCCGGAATTTGCTGACCTATTTCGCACCCATTCCCTTTCAGTTCTTCCTCCCCCATTTTCTGTGCCCCCTCTGACCCGTCCTTCAACCTGCTCCGGTCCTCGTCGATCTTTTCCTGTGTTTACACTCCTTCTCCCGGCGCACCTGTTTCTTTCCATTGTGCTTGTCGCATTGGTTTACCTCTTGCTATCGTCAGTTGCTTTTTTCATTCTTGGGACCATGCGTTGCTTTCCTTGCATCCTTCCAAACTATTTTACTTTTTCAACGTTCTCATGGTCGGCTTCTTCTCCTCCAACACTCACATACCCGAGTGTAGCTTCCATTGCAGTCCCTCTCAGTTTCAGTAAACGTCTCCAACCACTCCGTTGATTTTCTCTTTCCCATTCCTTTACGCAAGGGCAGTCGGCAACACGGACTGCAGGCGTAATAACAGCGACCAAAGCTGGTGATTCTTCCAGTCTGCTTTCCCAACAGGAATGTTAAACCGAAATCCGTTAGTATTCGAAATAATCCGTGCAATAATTCTTATCCGGTGGTAGCAGGAGGATTCGAACAATGTTTCTGGCGATCCACCACTCTTGTGGCTGAAGATAGTGTAATATTTTTCGCCATCTGCTTTATCCTTGTTTAATTTCTTTTATCGTATCGTTGTGTTTGAGCGGTGATCTTTCACAAGTGAGAGAATTTTCTCCACATGGTTCGAGCATTGAAGATGGTATAACTCATCGACTCACAAATTATTAACGCTGCTCCAATAAAGCTAATATTTGGCTATAATGCAGGTTTAAATAAGAAAAGCACGTGTAGTTACTACATTATACAGGTGAATGGATTTTTTTTTAAGCAGCAAAATTAGTATTTGCAAAGTTTCAAGAATGAATTGTATATTATAACCCGTTATATATTTATATATATAATATACGGTATATATTTATATATATATATTATATGTATATAAATTATATTATATTAATTATATATATATAGTATATATTATAATATATATATATAATAGATATATATATATATGTTCCTCCTATCCCAGATTGGGGGTGAGATCGTAGCATACCGGACCGGAAAAATACGTAAAGAAGTACGGGCAAGTCCTTCCTTTATACCCCCAGTGGGAACTGTCGTCGCAATCGGAAATTCACATAGGCTCCGAGACTGCGACTGACTCATGTGTTATTTCGTCAATATTGGGTTTCATCCTCGGCAAGGCACCAAATTAGCCACTCACAAACCGTTCACCTTGGTTTGCACTTTCTTCTGCTTCTGCCAAACCTACATTCCTTTCAACATTCTTTACTTGACTCAATCACTTTTCTTCGGCCTCGCCTGCGTCGATTCTAGCTCCCACAACTATACATCGCTAAACAACGCACTATCATCCCCTTATTCTGAGAAAACGCATCTCAATATGCTCACATTTTTTCTTCATTTACTCCCTCTTCACCCATAACAATACTCGCCTAATGAGTTTATTTTCTCATTATTATTCAATTCTTCTCATACCTACTACGCCCGATATGTTAGAGAGAAAGAAGGTGGAGCGTTTGTTATTTTTCCAATTTTTCAGGGGGAGGTGTGAGTGCTAAGAGATATAGCATCTACCTTTCTTTGAATTTTGCACACAGTTATGATATCTGACGTCCTTGTAACGGTATCTGTTAGAATTTTTTTTGACCTACTTATATATACTAATATAGAAGATAGATAGAGAGATCTACTTTATATATTAATTATATATTATTATATTATATATATTATATATATAATATATAGATATTATAATATATTATAAAGTATATATATAATATTTATAGTATATTATATATATTATATATATATATTATATATATAGTAATATAGTATGTATATATCATTATATATATATTTATAATTTTATAAATAATTATATAGATATATTTTATTCTTATGTATATGTATAGAAAATATTAAGTATAAAGACAAGATACATAGATATAATTGTCTAAAATTATATAATATATATATAATATAATATATATTGATATATATTATATATATATATATAATATATATATACGTATATATATATATATATATATATATATATATATATATATATATATATATATATATATTATATATTAATTATATATTATAATATATATACTATATAATATAATAATATATTATATATATACGTGATATATTATATATATATATATTATATATATATTATATTTATATATATATATTTAAATATAATATAATAGTATATATATATATTATATATATATTATATATATATATATGGATATATTGAATATATAAATTACAGTCTGTTGTATATAATTATGTGTAATTCTCCTAAGTCTTCTCTGTTCATCAACATCACAAACAAAAAACAAAGCGCAAAGGACCGACATTTGATATATTTATTAGTTTCGCTATTCAAAAAAAAAAAAAAAAATATGGCGATCTTGTTAAATCCAAAAAATTATTACCTTTAAAGCCTATTCAAGGTTTATTAAAGGACCGTCATTTACATATATATTGAAGTTTTTTCCCCGACATTGTATTTTTCTTTAACCGGTTTAAGAGACCTTGATTTTAACCGATAATGACTGACGTTAATTATAACGTTGCAACGTTTCATATATTTTGATGAGTAATAAGAGGTTGTTATATTATTATATATATATTTTATTAAAATTATATAATTATAATATATAATATATAGTATATATATAAGTATATACTATATATTTATATATATATAATATAAATATTATATAATACTAATATAATTATATAATATTATTCTTATATGTATATATGTATTATGTTATATATATATATATATTATATATGTGTGTATATTGTATGTGTAGGTGTGTTTGTGTGTGTGAGCACTTGCAAATAAATTAGTTAAATGTGAACAAGATGAAACTGAACAAATCTGGACGGAAATGAAGGAAACAGTTCTTAGTCGCGCAGGAGAAGTATGTGCATGTGCTAAAATAGAAAGTATGAATGTCGTTACTTAGTAGTGGAATAAATAGGTGATGAAAGCTGTTAAAAGTAAAAAAAGAGACTTGGTTGAAAGTGCTAAAAGCCAATGATGAGGTCTTAAAAGAAAGGCGTATGAAAATATGTAAGGAGGGAAAAAGGAAGACTAAATGTTGCATACGTAGGAGAAAAAAAAAAGAGGTAAATGAACAGTTTGGAACGAGGATGAATGAGAACTTGCAAGGGAATATTAATCTCTTATGGAAGAAAGTACAAAAGATTACGAAAGTGAGTAAGAGGAATCTTCAGAGAATAATGAATTTTGATGCTACTTTCGTGACTGATGAATTGGATGAGAGAGGAGAGTGTGGAGGGAATACTTCGAAAATCTGCTAACAATGGCAGTAAATATGAGGTGATAGTGAATGTGCATGTGGGTTTGATTGTGTAGGAAAAAATAGGTATTTTGGGATGTGGAAATTAGTAAGGAAGAGATAATAGGTAGAGAGAGAGAGAGAGAGAGAGAGAGAGAGAGAGAGAGAGAGAGAGAGAGAGAGAGAGAGAGAGAGAGAGAGTTAAAGAAGGGTAAATCCGCAGGTATAGATGGAATTACTGGTGAAATGATCAAGAATGGAAGAAGATTGTGATTGACTGGATATGTAAGTTGTGTAACAAAGATCATGTAGAGTGAATAGTTCAGAAGGATTGAAGGAGAGTAGTAATAGTACCCTTATATAAGATAAAGGGGATAAGGGAAACTGTATAAAAAAACTACCTTTTAACGTGCTTTATTCCTTTTCAGAGGGTTAAAGGTGGGTATAAGGATCGAAACTTAGGCCGCTATCCAAACCTAGCTGTCTCTAACGTGTTCGCGTCCGAGTTTATTCTCGCCCAGGTACATAAAAACTCCATTCTGCTACAGGGAGGGTTGAACCAGGTCCTCTGTATGAGAGTTGCGAGTCAACCTCCTCGCCCCGAGGTGATAACTAGTATACTATCAAATTAATTTATTTAAGTGTTATACATAAGATATTATTTGGTATTTTGTTTCGAAAGAGTGCTTCTATGGTATCTGAGGGGTTACTGACTTACTCTGAATAAAATTGATCGCCGCCTTTCTGCGAATTTTTAGCCTTGTGTGCGCCAGATTTGGCCCAACGTCCCCCGTGCGGCGGGAACAGTGCGCATGATCGGTCTTGGTGGGTGATATATTCACACAGGAAGATTCTCTACGTTTCTTTAGTCATCGTGGGTTGGTCAAACCATACGAGGTTTATCTGCTGGGCCAGGTTCAATCATATTTGACTGGCGGTTTAAGCAGTTACTTTCATATATATTAATAATATATATATATATATATATATATATTTATATAATTATATATATATAATATTTATATATATTTAATATATATATTATATTATATATATATATCAATATTATATATATATTCAATATGTCTTTAGAGCCTTTTTTTATTGGCCTTTTATTTCTAGAAAACGTAAAAAAAAAACAACAAAAAAACTTAAAAACAAAATGTTTTTTTTAGTTGTTAACACACAATCCTGGTGGTTATGTACTTGGCATCTACCACGCTTCAGGTTTATGCCGAAAGAATATATTTGTAAAGATGTTACCAACTAGTCTATATAGGTTTTATTTATACATTTTAACATTGTGTTAATTAAAATTGTTTGTAGACATTATTAAATTTTGTGTTGCATTTTTAATATTTTACTTTAAAGCCGAATAAAAGGCATTTTCAATTACGTCTTGATTGTTAAATTCGAAGAGTTTTCTAAGAATTTCATTGCATAAGAGTACTAAGAATCACTATTTTTATTATTAGTTAACATTTGTTTAAAAAATATTTTTTTACTTATTTTTTTTCCACGAACATGCTTAAGGACAACGAGGATCTAGGA
>JABUQX010046381.1:2500-10000 GCA_015478945.1 Trachelipus rathkii
GAGGTGATGCAAGCGGTTAAAAGTAAAGAAGCGTGGTTGAATGTACTAAAAGCTAATGATGAAGTTTCAAAAGAAAGATGTTTGGAAAAAGGAGGAAAAAAAATTACTAAAAGGTGCATTCGTAGAAGGAAAAAAAGAGGTAAATGAAAAGTTTGGAAGGAGGATGAATGGGAACTTACAAGGGAATAGGAGGCTCTACTGGAAGTAAGCGCGAAAGGTTAAGAATGAGAATAAGGGGAATCTGCTTAGAATAATGAATAAAGATGGTGCCTTTCGTAAGATATGAATGGATGTAGGGGAGTATGGAAGGAACACTTCGAAAAACTGCATAACTTTGGCAGTAATAAAGAGGTGATAGTGAATGTATGCTGGTTTGATAGTGCAAGAAGGATAAGGTATTTTTGGGACTGAGAATCATTAGTAAGAGGAGGTATGTGTAGAGTTAGAAGTGAAGAATGATAATCTGCATGTATACCATGAAATTATGGTGAAATGATGCAAGAACGGAAGCGAGATGGTGATTGATTGATTTGAAGTTGTGTAACAAAGATTTTATGGAGGGTATAGTTACGAGGGATTGGAGGAGAGCTTGTAATTATTATTTTATTATTAATTATTATTATTATATTAGAAATATAAAGGGTAAGGAGATAGGTAACTGTCAGGATTAAATGAAGAATTAATTTTATTGAGTGGTTGTTTTTGAAGATAATATCGCTGGTATTTTGGTCGAAACGAGTTGCGTCGAGTGGCTGAAGGACCTGATTGGTGAGAACAAGGTGGTTTTAAAAGTGGTAGAGGATGTGTTGGTCAAATCTTTACATTGAACAAATGATTGAGAAAATGAGGAGAAGAATAAATTGTATTTAGGTTTTTACGGATTTGCAACATGCGTATGATAGGATTAATAGGGAAGCTCTAGTGACAGGGTGTTAGTGTGGTGCTATTGCTGGTGGTATTGCTTCTGCATGGAAATCAAAAGTAAGTATGCGAATAGTGAGCGGTGTGTAAGAATAAATGGTGTCGAAATTGATTGGTTTAATATTAATAGCGGAGTGGGGCAGGGATGTTTATGTTCCTTGGTTATTCAATTTGTGTATGGATATGAGGTATGAAAGAATTAGAGGTGGGTGGTGGCCAGGAGATAGTGCTAGAATTGATGGAGAAATGGAAGAGAGTGGAGGGTCCCCTACCTATTATATGCGGATGATTTGGTTTGGTTCGGTAAAACTGAAGAGAGTTTGGGAAGATTGGAAGAGAGATTTGGTATGATGTGTAAAAGGAAGGGTTTGAAAGTAAACGTAGATAATGCAAGTAAGCGTTATGGTTTGTTGAGTGAGGACAGTATCGGTAAAGTTATGTTAGATGGTGAGCAGCTGGAACAAGTGTCTGAGTTTAATATTTAGGAAATATATTCGATGAAAAGTATACGGATGATGCAGAGTGTAGTAGGAAAGTTGTGAATGTAAGGAAGGTGGATGGTGCAATTAAATCGTTGGTGGATGTGAAATGACTAAGTCTTGAGTGCACTAGGGTCTCGCATGTGGGTTTGTTGTTACCTGTGTTAATGTATAGTATGAGACTATGGCATGGAATAAGAGGTATAGATCTAAAGTACAATATGTTCAGATGGACAATCTTAGGGAAGTGTTAGGTGTGAGAAGAAATGATAAAATGAGAAATGAACGTACTAGAGAGTTATGTGGGGTGAAGAAAGGGGTAAATGAGAGAATAATCAAAGTACGTGAGATTGTTTGGTCATATGGATAAGATGGATGATAGTCGGTTGGTTAAACTTATGTATAGTGGTGAGTGTCTTTGGAATCCTCCTGCTGGGAGACAGAAAAAAAGTGGATTGAGTCAGTAAAGAAATGCCTGGAGGAGAAAAATGTGAGTTTGGCAGAGGCGAGAAGAAAGGTGCAAAATAGGGAGTAAATGGCCATGCTTTTGTGAGGCGGGATGGTTGTGGCCCACATGGGCCAAGGGATGAACCCCACACTGACGAGATACCACAGTGAGGGTCCCTTACAGTCCCATAAAGCTCTAGGGTGGATTTTCTGACTGCGACGAATTCTCACTGATTACTATAAATGGGGCTTTAAGGTTTGGCTTTCTTTTCGACTTGTGTCATATTCTTCTACTACTTTTCTGTTTCTGGTGCATGTCACGCACCTTTTTTTTCTTTTTTTCTTTTTTTTTACAGTTGTCACCACCACGTCACCGGGCGAGAGCCGCTATTCAAGGAGGGGTGGTTGCATAGCCTTAGAATCACAATTCCGCGCAATTACGCAGATGGAGCACAGACGCAGGCTTTGAAGTGAGGGAGATTAAATTCAGCAGGAAACACAGAAGATGGAAGAGAATTCCACAGAACAGAGGTAGCAGGAAAGAAGGAAGCACCTCAGCGAACTAGCCTGGAATTACCAATATCCACACAAAACTCCTGCGCAGACACAACATCCCTAGTGTTACGAGGGTGTGGTACAGTACCTATAGAAAAGGAGTAAAGCACAAACATCGCGCTCAAAGATAGAAGGGTCAAGAGAAGTGGAAAGTAACGGAACAGTTTAATAAGTATTTTGGCTTTTGAACTCGACTTGTCGCTAATGGGTGGGTGAGACCAGTAGCCCCCAGATATGAAGAGAGTACTCCATACAAGGGCCCGGATGAAGATCTCGTAATAGCTGTAGTAACTGAAAGTGAAGAAAAATTCTCGCCAGTCTAAACAGAACTCCCCCGTTCTTTGAGGCCGCCCTAACACCGTTGAGATTTGAAATTTCCAAAATATTTTTTTGTTTATGTTAAGGCCAAGGATGTTTATATTGTCAACAGGAGAGACGAGAGAACCGTCGAAAGAGATGAGAGGGAGATTTGTAGAAGTTGAGTTTTTAAGGAATTAAATTTCACAAGGTTGCGACGACCCCACCCGGAAATCCTACTTCCAGATCAGCGAGAATAGAATCGGGAAGATTAAGACGAGAGGCAATTCCAGAAGTAAAAGAGGAAGCAGAATTGAAATGAGTTGAAGAATGAAGGGGTCGAGTCATCTGGCATACGAGTGGATAGAGTTAGATGTGCGGTGAGAAGATGATTATTATCATTAAAATGAAAAGTAAGAATGAAAGTGGGAGATAAGAGCGAACCCTGAAGATAACACCACAATTAACAGAAAAAGAAAAAAAAATCGCCCATCCAAAAAAAACCATAATTAAGCGATTTGAGAGAAAACTAAACATAAGTAAATAAAGAGAAGGAGGAAACCCAAAAGTAGGGGAGCTTTTGGAGAGCAGTTTACGGTGCCATAACCCAGTCAAATGATGTGGATATGTTTCAAGTGCACCACGCAAGTCTCCCGCGTAGTTCCTATCGCGGAAACCATAAAAATCTTGTTAAGATAGGAAAGTATATTCGGCCAGTAGACCTCGAGGCGGCGAAAGCCATACTGGTGATCAGAAAGAAGAGAATGATCTGAAATGAGAAGTTTGAGAGGGTTTCAAAGATCTTAGATAGAAATCATAGAATACAAGGGTAGATGATGGATTTTCGATATATATTATATATATTATAGTATATTATATATATATATATATATTATATATATATATATATATATATATATATATATATATATATATAATATATATATATATATATATATATAATTATATATAATATATATATATATATTATATAGTACCGTATATATATATATATATATATATATATATATATATATATATAAGTATATATATAGTATATATATATATATATAATTATATATATATATATGGATATATATATATATATATATATATATTTATATACAAAAGAATTGGCGAGTTTTGATTTCAACAAATTTTCAAAGAACTTTCAAAGTTTTTCAATGTAAAAATTAATATTTTTCAATGGAATGTAAATAATTATAAATAATAATGAATGATTAATTAAATGTGGATAATAAAAATCATTCAACCAGTCTTATAATTTATTTAAATTAATATTTTGTGTGGCCTCCCTTATTCTTGCGAACCTTCTCCAAACGCTCTGGCATAGAGTCAACCAGCTTCTTGCAGGTTTCTGGCGTTATTCTGTTCCATTCTTCTTGTATTATTTCAAACAGATGTTCTTTATTTTTAGGCTTCTCATTTCTAGCTCTAATTCGTCTCTCAATTTCATCCCAAAGGTGCTCTATAGGGTTTAAATCAGGACTCTGAGAAGGCCAGGGTAGCATGACAAACCCTTCCCTTTGCAGTTTTTGGTATAGGCTTTTCATGCTTTTTGCGTTGTGTTTAGGATCATTATCTTGCTGATAAATAAAATTAGAAAAGTTCCCATGTAGTTTTTTTTGCAGCAGGAAGAGCTATTTTGGTAAAAATATTTTTAAATACAATCTTATCCATTACTCCATTCTTATTCCCTTTTATCAGATGAAGTTTTCCAACCCCTTTTGAGCTGAAACCTCCCCAAATATTAATACTACCACCACCACTTTTTTTTTTACAGTTGGAGTTAAACATTCAAATTTATATTCTTCCCCAGGTCTTCTATTTACTATTTTCCGTCTTTTGTCACTTCCAAACAGCTCAAATCTACTCTCATCTGTCCAAAAAACTTTTGCCCAGTCATCGTCCTTCCATTGTTTATGTGTATTAGCAAATTGAAGGCGAGCTTCTATGTTCTTTTCTGATAATAGGGGCTTTCTTTTACTAATTCTAGCATGAATATCATTCTCACCAAGTCTTCTCCTAACTGTTTGACGACTTACCTTCGGTTCTCCCGTCTTTACAAGCTCTCTTTACTGAGATCATCTGCAGCCATGAATCTGTTTTCAATAGCAAGTAATTTCAAGTGTCTAACACCACGCTCTGAAAGAAGTCGTTTTCTGCCAGTGCGAGGCTTTTTATAAGTTAGGCCTTCTTCTAGAATTCTCTTTTTATGAAATCGGACTGTAGTTTCACGGATATTAAGTTGTTTGGCGATATATACATTAGAATACTTGCCATACTTAACTAAAGCTGTCAACTGCCCAAGTTCATACTCTGAAAGCTCTCTTGATTTTGGCATGGTTAAAAAAAGAAACTTTTAAAAATATTTACTACAAAAAATGCTTAACACAACCTCTTGCACCTTCTCTTTTCGAAACACTGAGGAAGAATTTCAATTTTAGCCGTTAACTTGTTTTTAATAGAGTTTTATTTTCGCATGTAATGAAAAATATAATTATAAATAAATCTATGGATGAAAATTACCCTTTATCTTTAAAAACATAAAAATTCATATTTATTTATAATATTTTTTACGAAAATTTTAAGTTATGTATATAGCTAAAAGATTGAAGAAGTTAAAAAAGGCACCATTATTGAACTCCACAAAAATTAAAAGCTGTCAATTAGTCTAAACTACTTGACTCTACAAAAATGATCTTTGACCATTTGAGCAAGGAAATTGTGAAGCACATCAAAATATTAATTTAAATAAATTATAGGACTGTTTCAATGCTTTTTATTACCAATTTTAAATTAATATTTCATTACTATTTATAATTACTCCAATTCCATTGAAAAAATTTAATTTTTACATTAAAAAAATTGTAGAGTAGTTGGAAAGTTTGTTGAGATCAAAACTCCCCAATAAATATATTGAAGCTAGAACACACAGAACGTGTCAGAAGTTATAGAAGAAAAACACCACAAATATTAAGTTTAAGAAAATTTATTAATAGGACGTTTCGTGAACGTGCCTGTCCACTTCATTCAGCTAAATATAACTAAAATGCATTAAAATTAAAAATATTACATATTATAAGAAATCTATAAAATTATGTAAAAATAAATGTTAAAAAATAATCAAGCAACGATTAAATCTTATGAGAAAGATAATTTTGAAAGATTCTGTTAAAAACACTTGTGAAAATAACTCTAGTTACATTCAAGTGTAACACAACAACAAGAAAGGATAGAACTTACTCAATGTAGGTATTCATTGCAATTTCCAAATTACAAGCACCAAGTAATAATAAATATATAATATAAAATAATATAATAATAATAATAATAATAAAAATAATATAATAATAATAATAATAATCATGAAGAAATAATAATAAATATATAATAATAATAATAATAATAATAATAATAATAATAATAATAATAATAATAATAATAATAATAATAATAATAATAATAATAATAATAATAATAATAATAATAAATTATTATTATTATTATTATTATTATTATTATATTAATATTATTATTATTGATTATTATTATTATTAATTATTATTATTATTATTATTATTATTATTATTATTATTAATTATTATTATTTACTTTTTATATTAAATATATTAATTATTATTATTATTTTTATTATAAATAAATTATTTTTTATTATTATTGTTTTTTTTAGTTTTCAATATTATAGTTATTATTATAATTATTATTTTATTGTTGTTATTATTATTATTATTATATTATTATTATTATTATTATTATTATTATTATTATTATTATTATTATTATTATTATTAATTATTATTATTTTATAATTATAATAATAATAATTGATAAAATCTACTAAAATGTGTAATGTATATATGTATATATAGTAATATTATATAAATTTATTTTATATAATGTTACTTCACACCAAAGGTATAATTATTAATTTATGTAAATATGCAAGGGTTGTTTTTAATAAGACTTCATCGTAAGCAGTTGTTTTATTTTAATCTCAATGGTAGCAGAGCTTAATTGGAAAAAAAATTAAGAAGATGAATAAATCAGGAAGAGAAAACTAAGGGAAGGAGGCTACGGATAAGAGAAGAGGACTTCAGAAGAGAAGGAGACAACGAAAAAGGATGGAGACTACAGAAGAGAAGGAGACAACGAAAGGGAAGACTACGGAAGAGAAGAGGACTTCAGAAGAGAAGGAGACAACGAAAGGGAAGACTACGGAAGAGAAGAGGACTTCAGAAGAGAAGGAGAGTGAGAAAGAATGGAGGGGTCCAACGGGAATCAGCGGAGTGGACGGCAAGGCTGTGGTGGTGAAGCATGGAAGCTCTATTAGAGAGTTGGATGGGATGCATATTGCAAGAATTGGAAGAGAGCTGGAAGAGAGGAAAGATGAGGGAAGTGAAGAGAGATCGGAAGAGTTGGAGAAGTCTGAAGCGAGTAGAGAAGAGGATATGGAGAGACATGATTTTGATCGGATTAATGAAGAAGAAGGGGAAGGGGGAGAAGAAGAAAGAGAAGTGGAAGAAGGGAGAGAAGGAGAAGGGGAAGAGTAGGGAAAGAAGGAGAAGAAGGGAGAGAAGGAGTAGGGGAAGGAGAAGGGAAAGAAGGAGAAGAAGGGAGAGAAGGGGAAGGAGAAGGGAAAGAAGGAGAAGGGAGAGAAGGAGAAGGGAAAGAAGGAGAAGAAGGGAGAGAAGGGGAAGGAGAAGGGAAAGAAGGAGAAGAAGGGAGAGAAGAAGGAAAAAAGCATCGATGATAAGAT